>JBANCV010000719.1:0-27543 GCA_037040105.1 Amiota albilabris | reverse complement strand
AAAGTTTCATTCCAAACTATTTTGTAGTTTTTTTTCTTTTTGAAAAGTTCGGAAACTTTTGACACACACCTTGTATGGTGTCAATAATATAAGAAAGAGATGTTACCTGAAAGTGTTCGGTGCAGAGGAAGTTTTCTTTCCACTACCCAATCTCACCACATTTGACGATATAATTGATCTCGATTTGTTTACACAGATCGATGCAACAATAAATTTAAAATCTAAAGAAATAAGGTATAATGCAGGAGCACAAGGAATTATGTTGTTGAGGTGTGAAAATGTGAATTTCATCAGGGTGAGGGATATAGAGATACCTCAGTCAGTAAGAGAACATTTTCAGAGTATGGAAAAAAACGAATTAAAGCTTTTGCAAATTCTATCGAGTTGCTGGTTGTCAGAATCCGGACAGAAAACAGTGACCCAATCTATTCAAAGCTGTATCCATACCCCATTGGTTTTAGCAGATTTTGTGAATAAAAAAAATCTATGAACAATTGAGAAATGGCATAAACAGGCCTTCGCGGTTACCATATAACAATCCAATTTGGGTTGTGGATAAAAATGGTACTGATGAGTTAGGAAACAAGAAGAAGCGTCTGGTAATAAACTTTCGAAAACTCAACCAAAAAACCACTGATGACAAGTATCCAATTCCCAGCATTTCAATGATCCTTTCAAATCTGGGAAAAGCAAAATATTTCACAACACTGGATTTGGAATGAGGTTATCACCAAATCATATAAACTGAACGTGACTCTTTTTCTGTTAATGGTGGGAAGAATGAAAGAAATTTAACTACGTGAAAAGGAGTTAACGGCCTTCAGAAAATTTGATTTATCGGTTTTGGGTCAAATACAAAATAAGCTTGTAGAAACTTTTCCAGCTACAATTTTCGGATGCACGGAGAAATTTGTAATCGATGTAAGCAATAAGCACGAACAGCGGGTTGAGAATTGCAAAGCCTGTACAAAAGCAAAATATGACCGACACCCGAAAGAGCAGGTGCTAGGAAACACACCAATACCCTCATATACGGGAGAGATGCTCCACTTTGACATTTTTTCCACAAACAGGAAGCATTTTCTAACCTGTGTGGGTAAATTCTTAAAGTTTGCTGTTGTACAATCAATACTACTCTCACGGACAATAGTGGATGTAGAGAAAACGCTTCTGCAGCTGTTGAATTTTTTCCAAGGATAAAGACAATTTTTTGTGCCAGTGAACTGTCGTTTACCAATACATAGCACGCCCAATGGGCAGGTAAAGAGATTTTACACCATACTTTTGGAGATTGCCTTAAATTAGAGAAGCAAATAAATGACACGGTAAATTTGATTCTACAAGCGACTATAGAAAATAATAAAAGCATGCATACTGTCACCGGAAAAATCTGTGGACGTAATTCATTCAGCCTCACAGAATTTCAGGAAGAGATAAGGAATAACATTCAGAGAGCATAAGAATTTCAGTTAACAATGAATACAGGTCGAACAGAGTTTTTCAACCTGGAGAAAAGGTACTAGAGAAAATTAATAGAATAGTTAGTTAAGAAGCTCACGACTTTGTGTGTCGAGGATAACATTGAAGCTGTTCTGGGAACTACAGTTCTGATTAGAGAAAGGGTAGTCCATAAGGACAATTTACGTTGATTATGTTAGTTATGTGTTTATATTCTCTTGTAGGATTTCGCGGTATGAAGTACCAGCTTCTGTCAATTACACTTGCAAGAATTGGTATCGTAAATCAAACTATACTTGACACTAATGATCTAGGAGAAATAATCAATGAGCAATTTACAATAAATAAGTCAATGGAAGTTTCAAATTACGTGTTACGTGTTTACGTGATAAAAATATGTTTCATTTTATAATAAGATATCCTAAGCATAAGGTAGAGTGTAAGAAGATAATGACTTTCCCTATTTCTCATAATGGAAGCAGACAACGATAATGTGGCAAAGTGCAGCAAACGAGTAATGGCCATTTGAAAATGCATCCCACTGTCATGTCAACTTTGTAGCACTCGACCGCACTACATCGAAACTGTGGTAGTAATCGATGACGGCGTCATTGGGATCAACTATAACACGGTCATAGTGGTCGAAGAGGATAGCCCCGAGAAGACTGTCACTGGCACAATTCTACTCACTTTTAATTTATCATCAATGTGTCTGTCTATACAAATCGCAAAAACATTGTGAAAGGAGCGCCTGGCATCGCGACATTATTTTTGTTGAACATCACCGACCATCAGGAGATGCTAAGCGTTCCATACCTCCATAAGATAAACATCGACAACATACACTACATCCAATGTTCATCCAACAATGGAAGAAAAGGCAGCAACGTGTTTTCTGTGAAATCATCGATGATATAAAGAGGACCGATGGAGACCCTCATTTGAGTAAGGTAGGAGTTAACGCAACTGTATAAGCATAAGATAACGGACATGATCTTGAGGTTGTGTTACAAATGCATAGTCAGCGTCAAGGAACGCTTCACCAACTGCATAAGCATAAGTTCACGGATTGCGGTTGTGTTACAAATATCTTCTCAGCGTCAAGAAACGATAGAATGAAGCATAATTTATTAATTTGTAGAATTCTAGTGATTCTATAAGTGTATTGTATTTTCGTCATGCCAATAAACGCTATCCTCTCTCATTCAACTCTCTCTATCTTTTTCTAATTTGTATTATTATTTTTTATCATTTTTTTTACATAATACTTGCTTATTAGCATACAAACACACACTCTCTATACGCAGAAGTTACCAACCAAAGAAAATGGTTGCTGTACTAGCCTTCCAAAGACTCTTCTGATGTAAATCTATGCTATCAAATCTAGAAAAGTATCTCTTCAATCAGCATATATTTTAATTAATATTATCAATTCATTTAATGTGGATGTAAGGAAATAAATCTGGAACCTTGCTTAGATACTTTCTCTATCTATTCTAAAAAAATATCGCTGTGTCCAGGTTATAGGTGTCCCATTATGCTAACGTGATTGGGGCGTCCATTGGGCTAAAGATGGCCCAGTGCGCAAGACTAGAACAGAGGTTGTTTAGCTGGCGCGCATAATGCTTGTTGCTCGAATCTGGATACTCGCACCCACATACACACGCACACACAACTGTGTCGCCTGAAGAGGCATAATTTTTTCTAAGATTACTCAAATGTGTCATTTTAAAGAACATTGCTAAGAGTTATCCCGAACAAATCTTTACAATGCATTTCTCTTGTTAATATGATTTCCTAGATTTTCACCAAACAATTAAGAAATAAGTTAATATGTGATTGAGAATTTTTATTGACTACAAATTAACTAATAATTTCAATTAGGAACCACACAAACATTGTAACAGAAAATTCGATATGGAGAATCTTGATCCTGCCCATTTTATTAAGAGTTACTAAGCATTAGCACAAGTTTTATCGGCATTGTCGTCATGGTCATCGTTAACATCTTTTGTAACAGAATCCTTGCTACCGTCATTGTTGGTTTTCAAAGCTTCACGAATTGACTTATGTAGCACAGACATTAGGTAGGACATTTCATTGGCATCATATGAGCTCATGGTCAGCGGCTTATTTTCGTTAATAGGACATTTACCCAGTGCTGCCGACTCCTGACCACCGAAACTGCGTTCATTTTTATCATAGTTTTGTTCTTCCTTTTCTTTTTCTTGATTTTGATTCATGTCCTTTACATTCTTCCTCATCGTTTCAATGAAAAGTAATTTTGTAGAGGCCTTCGGCTGACACACCATGTCCATTATATCGGGTTTCGGCTTCTGCGTGCCATCCCAATCTGCCATTGCTTCAATAATCTCCTTCGTCAATGGAATGAGGCGTTGATTATTGCGGGGTGTTTCGTGGTTCATTATCCAAAATTTTAATTTTCCTTACACTGAAAATTTTGTACTATTATTTTGAATTTTGCTTCACAAGGTTTTATAAAAGTATGATGTAAAGGAAAAACTAAGCTAGACTAGATTCAAATGAATTCACATTAAAACCAAAAACGGAATGAAACTTTATCTTATTTTTGTTATCATGCAAAACGTATCGTTTTTTTGTTTTTTTATATATGTGACATTCATTGCAATAAAGAAATATGCTACGAAAATGTTGCAATACGATATACAAAAAAGAAAAAAACCAGAAAGAAGGGTATGTTCGACTATACCGAAGATGTTATACTCTTCAAGCATCCACTAGAAAACGTTTTTGCTGTCTGTTACAGTTTGAGTGGCATTAGATTGTACAATTACTCTTTATAATTTTTTCATTTAATGTGGGTTTGTATGGCAGGTACCCCTGCTGATAACGGATAAGGATCACGAAATTTACATGATTGATGGATATGGAACAGAAAATAATAGTGTCCAAATTTCAGTTCAATAAGTCAAAAAATAAAAAACTTTATTTTAATAAGAACATTAATTTAAATGGAAATTTTTAAGCCCTGGGTTTATGAAATTTACAGGGTTTGTAGATATGGACCAGAAACTTATAATATCCAAATTTCATAAATGAAAAAATTTTTATAATAAGAACATTAATTTGACCTTGGGGTTTTTATGGGGATACCCCTGCCAGTGGTCCGATTCGGCTAGTTCCTACAAATGTATTGTGCATGGCAAAAAGAAACCTATGTGCAAAAGCTCTCTAGCTCAAAAACTGAGAGACTAGTTCGCGTACAGAAGGACAGACGGACATGGATGAATCTACTCGTCTCATCGAGGTGATCACAAATATGTATACTTTATGTGGTCTGCGATGTCTCCTTTTGTGTGTAACAAACTTCATCACAAACTTATAATACTATTCACCCCGGTGAAGAGTATAAAAATATAAGATGATGGTTTAATTCCAAAATTATACCCTCTACCCTTCACACATAATTTGAATGATATTATTATATTCTAGGTTTAATAAAAATTAAGCCAATATTACCTATATTGGTATGATGATGGGTTCTTGCATTGAAAAGTCGATATTTTGATCAGATCTGATCTAACTGTCGACGAAAATTGAAAAAAATGAATAAGTCAAAGTTTAATAAGTATACTAAAGCCTAAGCAGTGGTCTCATTTTTCTACTGTCAAATTACAGAGTTGACATATCCGTCTTATCCAAGATTAAATCTGCATTGATAGGAATGCAATTTTGTGTTACTTTTTAAGAAGGACATTTACAGAAGTTAATTTCGAGCACTGTTTTGAATAATGGAAAATTCGCATTGAGTATTCTGTGGGAGATAATAAATAAATATGTTGTTACCATAATTGAAATATTTTGCAATTTACCTCATATAAATGTATATACAATACATAAGTAGTTATTGTTTTAGTAAAGTATATAATATTCGGTGTTATTCGGTGTTTATTTTTTTGTACTTTTCACCCATTGAGTATACTTCAATATGTTTGAATTTTACCTGCTTTGGTCCACTACTAATTAATATTCTCTTTCCGTAATTTCCCAATGTCACATTTATGAATACTACTTATTTCATAATTCCACCAAATGATTGTTTGTTGGGTTCAATTAAACATAAAATCCCCAGCTTTAATTTTCAAACCAATTCAATTTAAAGAAATGATAAACAACAGCATCCTATTGTACTAACATTGCAGTTTGAAACAAAATTATTATACAGCTTTCATTTTCTAATTAAACAAATAAAAATGTTCGATATACCTAAATTTACTCGTATCGACCAGTGAACGAAATTCAACCTCCCACATACTATACACTCTCTCTTTATGTTGTGTAATTCAAATATGATTATTAAAACTTTAATGAAAAAGTAGGAAGACTATGACGAAGATGTAATACTCTTCACGCAGCCTCTAGAAAACATTTTTTCTATGGGAGCTATACGATCCAGTAATCGTAGGATCTTGAAATTTACATGGTTAATGATTATGAATCATAAACTTATTGTGTCCAAATTTAAGGGTCATAAAAACCAAAAAAGGTTTTCTAATAAGAACATGAATGTGAGTTGGGTGTTTGTATGAGAGGTACCCCACCTGCTACGCAGAGGATCTTGAAATTTTTGTTGCTAGTTTATGGGTCAAACACTTCCAGTTTGCAAATTTCATTTCGATAGCACAAGAAACAAAAATTTTTTTCTAATAAGAACGTTAATTTGAATGGGGGTTTGTATGGTAGCTACCCCTCCTGGTGGGCCCAGGATCATGAAATTTACATGAGTGGTGGATCGAATCACAAATGAAAAAGTTTTTCTAATAAAAACATTAATTTAACCTTGTGGTTTGTATGGGGGTACCCCTCCCAGTGGTCTGATTCGGCTCGTTCCAACAAATGTATTGTGCATGGCAAAAAAAACCTCTGTACAAAATTTCAGTTCTCTAGCTCAAAAACTGACAACAGACTGACAGACAGACAGGCGGACATGGCCAAATCAACTCGTCAACAAATATATATACTTTATGTAGTCTACGATGTCTTCTTCTGTGTGTTACAAATTTCATGACAAACTTATGTAGTATTCACTCCCGTTAAGAGTATAAAAAAGCAAATAAAATGTTTAAAATCCCGGAAAGAAAAAACAAACGTGCTATTTAGATGCGCACTGTAAGAAGGTTGAATTGATACTGAGGAAACGTTTCGTAGGGAGCAGGACACAATATAAGTTTTCAATGGAATTCTGAGGCAATAAAAGTGAGCTGGGAAAAGCAGCATGCAGCACTAACCGCTGTCACAAATACCTGATAGCGGCAGCTGGAGAAAAATATTTTAAACCAACCTAACTCAACTTGAAATAACAAATGCAAATCATTTCACACCAGATATGCCAACCATGTGTACGCTATGGAACATGAACGAGCAGGAAACACTGACGGACGTCATACGTATCAAGATGCCCTGGTTTAAATGAATTTAGGGTTTCACACTTTAAGAAAAATACAATCGAGCACAATGAGCTGATAAACATATTAAAAGGTGACAATGAAATCAGTTAGAAAATGCTAGCAAGCTATACGTATATGCACAATATTAAATTACAGAATATTTCTAATATCTGAGTCCCTTTTGTTTTTTCTTTTTTTCAAAAATGTATAAATTAATTTAATGTACCTATGGCAAAATGAATAAAAAGAATACTATTACTACTACTTCTTCCTTCTTGGAAGCGATTCGTACCAGAGACATAACCATTCTTCTGAGCAAAACAATTGGTGATCAGCATTTTCTCAAATTGCAGGCGTGTTCATAGAAATTCTCTTTCAATGTTTGATCACAATGCAGTGCTGCCTGATCCCACCACATAATCACGCAATATTTTGATTTGCAGATTAAGCCGATGGATCGCAAATTATTGTCCGACAGTTTGAAGTCATAAGTCATTACATATATTCAATTTTTTTTTTCGCTTGACAAGCAGCATATAGTAGATGTCTTCTTTTCAATACATAATTTTTTTTTTTTTCTTATTAAATTTCTTTCCTTCTTGGTAAAGTTTCTCCAGGGGTTTCGCATAAAAGCTTATTGCAGATTGTGTCACACTCTTAACTGTTTTGAGAGTTATTTGCATGCCTGAGAACCCTGTAAAACGAAATCAGGATTAGTTTCATCGATTATCGAAGTCTTGTGATATATTTACTGAAATCAACACTTTACATTCTAAAATGATTTTTTTTTCTTCTCTTAGACCTGATGGAGTCAAGAGTTTCAACACTCAAAGTAAGTCTATTAAATTACATAGCTTCTTTCCTTATAATTTGCTCAATATGTTGAATCTATCGGACTATACGAGTATAGTATATTTAATTCAGAGAGAACTTTTAAGATAGATATGCAATAACAATGTCTAAATTATGTCATATGTGTATGTGAAAGAATTGAGCGTGAAAGGCATGCAGATCTTGGATAAAATTAGATTTCATGTGATCCATCCTATAAGTTTTCTCTCAATCATATGTAATATATCTTAAACTTATTTAAGCTCTGTGTCTCACATAGCGAAGAACTAATTCAAATGAAAATTGACAAAGTGATAACTTCCACACAGTGGCTCCCAGCTTATTTCGTGTAGCAGCATATTGAATCTTTGAAACGGTGAAAAATTTGAATGTACAATTGTAACTATGTTTTTAAATAAAGGTATTCATTTTAAAAGAACCAAAACAAAAATATTCTTTTTTTCACAAATGCAGAATATGCAAATATACACGAAAAAACAGGTCACAGCTTATTTTGTGCAGTCACTTTTGGTAGAAGGTGTAGGTAAGCAGTTGCATCGTAGACCACCATTTTGTTGTCTATTATTTATGGTATTGTCTTTCGCAATGTATTTTTCTAACAATTCACGTTAATTGCGCTTCCAAACCAAAATACAGGTGTTTCATTAAAATTTCTCCACGATCCAGCTTAGAGAAACATGAGGTGGTGATAGCTCGTTTCAGAAATGGAGTTAGTCAGCGGAAAATATTTGAAATTGTAGACTTAAGTCCCAGCACAGTCCAGAGCACAATGGAAATATTTTTGCACGAAAATAGGATAGTGGATAATGGCCGAAAAGTGCTCAATAAGATTTTTTCCGACCAGAATAAACTCATAATTGTCTGAAAAATTAAGATCAACCATAAATTATTAGTAACAAAATTGATCATGGCGGTTGGGGAAAAAATGCTGTGCAGAAAAAGTTGACCGAATGTTGCGTGAGGAAAGGTTTAATGGTCGAGTAGTACCCAAAAAACCTCTTATCTCAACAAAGAATCAGCAAGTTCGGCTTAAGATTGCCAAGGAGCACGTGGCGAAGCCAACTTCCTTCTGGGAAGATATAATTTTTGCAAACGCGTCAAAATTTAACATATTTGGCTCTGACGGGTAAAGCAATGTGCGGCGTAGGGCAAATACAGAGCTACAAAAACAACATTTAAAACCAACCGTGCCGCATGATGTTGGAAGTATCATGGTTTGCGCCTGTATGGCTGCTTCAGGATTCGGAAGATTAATTTTTATTGATGGAACAATGACAAAGGAGATGTACCTAAATGTTCTCAAAGAAAATTTGATCCAGAGTGCTGAAATCTTGGGCCTACGAGAGCGTTTTCGTTTGTCTACCAAGGCAAGACAATGACCCAAAACATAAAGCAGCTTTTGTGCAATCTTGGCTGATTTGGAATTGTCCCCATGTCATTATTCCGCCTACGCAGTCCCCAGATATGAATGTTATTGAAAAGTTGTGGGCGATTTTGGACTTGGCCATACGCAAGAGAAAGATTTCTAACCGTAACGACCTAAAAATTGCCTTGGTCGAAGAATGGCAAAAAATATCCCCTCAAACCACCCAAAAACTTGTTGCTTCAATGAGAAATTGATTGAAGGACGTTGTAAAATAGAATGGAGGTCATTCCAAATATTAATATTTAAGTTTTAAGTTTTTTTTTTTTCAGTTTCACTGTAGTGCACGATATAAGCTGTGACTTTTTTTTACATGTATTTTTAGTTTATCATTTATATTTTTGTATAAGTTTAATGACTTTAATATAATGAATTAATCATGAAAGAAAGACTGCCCTAAAAAATTACGTAAATTTTTTTTCGATATATTTATTAGTTTCCGAAAAGCACCGTTTCAAAGATTTAATGTGCTGTTGCACGAAATAAGCTGGGAGCCACTGTATGTACTATATGACACGAGGAGCTCTATATTTAAGGTACCTGCCTCATAAAAATAATTATATGTGGCTGACTTGCATATTGGAATTTTTCTCTCACAGGAATAGTACATTTTTTTTTTTTTTTTTTGCTATATTTTCGCTATTCGTTCTTGTTGTTTGCAGGTTTGATTGTATATGCAAAGTGCCGTTTAATGTCCCGTTATTCAAAATAATCTGTTGGTGCATAAGGCGATCAGTAGTAAATAATTATATGTGCATAGCGCATTTATTTGGCTGTTGTTTGCTGAAGTGATCGTTGGAAGTGTTCTAATCGGAAAAAATTGGTGCCAAATAGAAGGTAAAGGTTTTTAATTGTGAAATAAATGAAGTTAATGTAGCTTCCTTGAATTAGATATTAAATATGCCTCACGGAAAGAGCCTTTCTAAACATGACGAAGGACTTATACTGGGAATGGCCGAAAAACGAGAAACGAAATAAAGGAAATTGCTGAAAAATTCAATCGCCATAGAAACACTATAGGAAATTTCCTAAAATGCCCCACGAACTATGGCACAATATCGACGATCGGTGCAAACGGAGAATGCGGCATCTTGCAGTAACTGGAGGAATGAGTAGTGACCAAATAAAAAGTTAAATAGGTCTTACAGTAACGAGAAATAGAATTGTACAAATATTGACGGAAATTCTGATACTCGTATTATACATACTTTAATGACACGGAAACCTAAACTTTTACTTCGTCATATAAAAGCAAGATTGGTTTTTGCAACGAAGTACCAATTTTTGGATGAAGAGTGGCGCAACGTTATCTTTAGCGACGATTAAATCTTTACTACATTATGTTTCTGTTTTTATAAATAAAAAATACATACAAAATTAAAAAAAAAAAAAAAATTATTATTTTAGACAGAAATAACATGGAAAGTCATGCACATATAATTATTTGTACGAGGTATATGGTTGAAATAAATAATTACGGATAAATAAATAAACTCGGTTTGATGGCTAACAGAGAAACGTCAAGGAATAGCAATATTCCTTAAAACTAATCGTATTCATAGTGTGAAGAATAAAAGAAATATGCTTAGTAAATGTGAAACTAGAAACTGCAGTACTTCCGGAACGTAGCTACTTCAGATACTTTGCCATGGACACCCAAACGCAGACAGAGACATAGACACACGCACGAATACACTTTCCCATACACACACACACACACACACACACACACACAATGATGTTAGATAATAATTTCCGTTTATTCCGCCTCTTTGCTGAGGCTGATTGTGGTTGCTTCCTCTCTTTCTCTCCACCTCATCTGACTATATGTTTTTCATATTTTTTTCTCCTATCTTTTGTTGCCATTCTACGGCAATGCACCTCATTCTAAGCTTCTCCGGCTGCAGTTGCTTTTTCATATTCCCTTGGAACCGACCAATTATACACATACGATATGAGAATAATGAATTTTCATTTGTCATTTTGTATCTGCAAAAAACGAAGGTTTAACGTAATTGAACAAGAAAAAAAGTAAAAGCAAAAGCAAAAGCAAAAACCAAAAACAAAAAATTATTATAATAAAAGGTAGAAAACGAAATTGTTTTTGCTTTATAATCGTAGGCGTTTTATGTAGTGTGAGTGTGTGTGTGAAGGTCATATCTATGTTCCATGGAAGAATAAAAGTAACAAAAAGATTCATTTTCAATGTCATTAGCACGTGCAATGCAAGTTGCTGATATATAGAAGAAAAAAGTGTTGCATACGCTTGGGTGCCTTTCATTCTCATCTGTTTTTTCATTCATTTCACACGATTTTTTTTTTTTTTTTTCATGAAATGTCAAATTTAAAAATTTATTTTAATAAAATAGATGAAAAAATTACTGGAAATTTTAATATAGACAAATTATGAACAATATTTTAGTAAGCATGTGATTATCGTATCTTCAAAAGTTTGTTTCTGCCAACCAACCTGTATAAATTATCAACATCATCAACATATTCAGCATTTACCTAGACAATCAAGACAAATTCCAAGACTATCAGTAGTGGTTGATAATGGCGATGATGATGCGAAAGCTTTTGGCACGTTTACGTAAATCAAATCCATTACGACGAATTGCTGCCAGTGGTGGACGCATAGTCTACCATTGCATTTGTTTTAAATCATATATGCTAATGGTGACATTAATGTCACTTGTAAATCATGGTCATCATCATCAATATCATCGACGACACAAGGAGCAAAAACGCAAACGTGGAGAAGAAGATGTTGTCAAAGAAGTTTGTGATGGGCATTGCGATGGGTCATTGTCATCATCATCACATCACATCACAGAGCAAAAACATGAATCTACGGAAATTGATTTGTCTTTGGCAAGCAGTTTAACAGCCTCGGCAACAAGCAGCAACAATCAGGAACGGCCACAGCAAAAATTAAAAAATATCAAACCCACCAAAATGTACAATACCTTCGAGTTTGTCTATTTACCAGGTTATGGTCCAATATTTTTCTAAATTTCACAATGAATCTTAAAATCACAGATAACAATATAAAATAAAAGAATTTTCAAACATGATTACAAATGAATATATGCATTCCATGTTTCACTCTTTCTATTATCATCTCTTCTTCTTCGACCGCTTCTCCAGCTACAAGCATTGCCCTTTGAAATTTTTGCTTATGCAGCATGCATTTCAGGAGCAAATGGTGCCTTAACTCGGCTCTTCCAGAGTATCGTGTTGTGTTACGTTATCATGTCTGCTTATATATATTGTTTGTATATATAAATTTAGCACTCTATATCAATACAAAATAATTCAGAAAGCAGAAGAGAAAGAAAAGGAACAACAACCGAAGAAAAAATATTTTTTTTTTTTAAATCTGTTTATTTCCAGAATAATAACATCATAGATTGTCGCCGATATTGTGTTTATATAAGTAATTATTTTTGTAATCTTTTATATTTTTTATATTATTATATTTTTATATTTTTTATAACAAAACTTGAATACTAAAGCTAAAATTTTTTATTTTGTAATGAAGAAGGTCTTGGGAAAACATTACTTCTGTCATTAAATTTTATAAAAGAAAGACTTAGAAATAAGAATTAAGATTAAGTATTAATCTCTTCATATTTTAGTTGACGAGCCATCAGACTAGATAGATAGACTTTTGTCGAACCTAGAGTTGATATAAGCTGATAATACAGTATTAATAGTTTATGTGTTGACTCTTCTATAATTATGATATATTGATCGGACTCCCTGTTCAACTTGGATATATGTATTTTTTTTATCCAGGTACACAAAAGCTTCGGGCGGAACAAATCCAGTAGCAAGTGTTGTTTCAATATATCGTGCATTTACGTAGTGTGGCGCTTTGATTATACTATTTACTGCATAATCAAAACTTCTTTATAGTAAATGCCTTCTGAATAGATTGATTTTGAATTTTTTTATTTTGATATTAATTTAGTAAAGAATTACAATCTGATATTGTAATTTTGGTTTCGTTGTATAAGGTTTTGTTCAAATATTGTAGAATTAGAGATATCTGCTTTGCGGTGTTCAGGGAAGTGAAGTGACAGATATTTTCTTTCAAAACTTCAGGGTTTTTCCATATAAGATGAAGATATATTGGAGCTGATTGTTAAAATGGGGCGCATTAGGCTATAATATGTAGTTAGTTCTACTCTTTTGGATAGAAATTTTGAATAGAAAAACTTTTTGTAAATATTGTAAAAAATGATTTCTTATATTTATTTATTAATGACAAATTACTGTCAACTAAAAGAAAGTACAATACAAATAATGATGAAAAAAGTATTGTACAATAATAATATACACGTATAAAATTAAGTTTAAAAATTATTAATTTTAAATGAATCAATCTATTGTCCAAATTAAATTATAAAATAACAGTGGTTTATTTTTTAGAATTTTCAAATTAATTATAGTCAACGCACATCGAGCCAAAATTATATACATTCATTATACAATATTTTAAAAATTTCACTGACGATAAGGTAAAGTGAGGAAATATTAAGCTTCTCTGAACGTAGCATAAGTGTAGAGTCAAAATTTCGTCTAATCAATATTCATAGTCTTTACACAAAAACTGTTTCGTAAAATGCAGTCGCGGAGAGCAATTGTATGAGACCTCAAATGTGTTTGTGTCGTATACCAGCCGTGCACACTAACGTCGACTTGCTTCCCAGTGAACCAATACTATCATAAACGATACATACGCCCGGATCCGAAAATGATCCAAGTATGTATCATCTGTTGTTCAGTTTGTGGCAGCAAATCAATCATTTATAAAAGTCATAAATGATACTTTAGCGAGTGTTTTGTGTACACTTTTCTGATATCGCTTTTAAAGTATAAGTTGGCTGCTCAGTCCTTTCGCGAAATAGGCTAAGGATTTCTGCAAATGTAATAAATAGTACTTGGTAATGAATGGTAATGTGAAAATGTTTTATATGGCAATATCTGTAAGTTGCCTGCTTTTGCTATTGTCCATGTTAATACTTCCGCGCGCATCCACGTTTAAAAGATCGCTGTAGTTCATATTTAAATAAATAACATTAAATAGAGAAAGTAAATATCGAAGTAATTTTTATTAAATTTTTTTTTTTTTTTTCCATTTTTTTTTTCTGTGACTGAACTTGCATTTGAATTTTGTTGTTGTAATTCGTATGCTAGAGAAACCAGTTTGCGTTTGGTTACAATTACTTATTTGTCAGTTTTACGCTCGCAAATTTATCGCTTGCGAACTTGGTTACGAGCATTAAGCGTATGTTGATGCAATAACTGTATTTTCGACAGCAAAACGATCATTTCTGAGCCAGTTTGCGATAGTTTTGGCGGAGATCTGCTCAACATTCACTGCTTGGTCCACTGGGCTATTTCCAAACAAGCAAGTACAAAAGAAGAAGAATAAGACAAGCCAATGAGCACAAAACGGCATAACGGTATAGCATGTCGGTAATGCGAATTCATAGTTTTACCCACGACAAAAATCGTTCAACGCGTCTAAAGAAGTGTGCACTTTTAAACTTAAAAACAAATACAGTTCAGCTAACCAGCAGAGCAGCGAAGAAAGATAATTGATTAAGCGCAGAATGTGATATCTCAGGTGAGAGGATATCTTATTATAAAAAGAACATAAATCACGGTAAGGATCATGAAGGGCAAAGTTAGTTGTGCATCTATTCAAAACTAGAGGGACAACAAAAATTTTGCTGATTTAAAAGCTCAGGCGAATCAATGGCTCCAGTTAAAAGTTTTTGAAGAAAAGTAATCCCTAGAGCTATGTTTCGTTGCAACAAAGCTGGAAGACTTATAAGAAGAAGCCGTTAAGAGTAAGATGGCAAACTTGAATTAGGATTCCGATTTAAGTAAGGGCAAAGGGCAAATAAAAGGAATTGTTTCTAAACAGACTCAGTTCGATCGTGATGCTTTTTACATTACTGTGACCAAATACAAGAGCAATACGCAAGAAGTGGACATACGAGAGAAATAACAATAATATTTGTAGTATATGGGTCATTGAATTCAATGGACCAACGTTTAATGAAACTAAAAACACTCTTTGCCTTATTAACGATGGTGTAGATATGCTCATTATAACACAGCCTAGGATCAAGTAGAATTCCAAGATCGTTAAATGTAGAGTCACGCTCTTATGAGTACACAAATGTGGCTTACATCAATGATATATCATGAACTTACATTTGCAGCTATTAAGGTAAGATAAACACCAAGAATGCAATGAGTTCAGATCGTCTTGCAGTCTAAGATGACATGAAGAATTATTAAACGAAAGACAAACTTTTACATCATCAGTATACTTATTAAGACGAGAATGTGAGATGGAGAGAGATGCAAGATCATTTATAAAAAGTTTCAAAAGAAATGGACCTAGATGACTAACTTGAGGAACTCTGGAAGTTACGTTGACAATATGCGCAATAAAATTCCTAAACATCACTCTTTGAGAACAATTTTTCAAATATGATTTAATCCGACTTAGACGTTTTATTTCAATTTGCACAAAAGAAGGTTATGATTAACTGAATCCAAGACTTTGGAAAAATCAATATAACTGACATCAGTCTGTCGCCTATTAATAAAACTCTGATTAACTAGCGAAGTAAAATCGAGGGGAAAAGTGGTTGCAGACCTACTTGTCAGAAAACAATGCTGATATGGAGCCATAATGGCCTTGCACAACTGCTGTATATTCGATATAAAGATCTTCTAGAAAAACTTGGGAATGGGACGCTACTTGGAGCGATAAATTGAAAAATTTCAATAATAGTTTACACAGGGAACTTGCTCAGCTTATAAGAATACAACTTGGGACATTATCTGGGCCAGGAGAAAAAGAAAATTTTAAGGATAGAACACTATGGCGAAAGACATATAGACAATAAAGAAATGTCTTGATATGTAATCCAAGGTATTTAACGGTGCTTTTCCCAGTATTTACGAATATTGTTACTGCATTTATTGACAGGCGGCCTAAGTAATATTGTTTCGCATATATCTGTGTTAATTTTCAGAAGCCAGTTTGATGCATAGCTTGCTATTAAATTTGCTTTGAAGTCTGGAGTTCATTTTTTCAAATTTTTCATCTGATTGATATATGTACGAGTATGTAAGTGTGGTGATATCGTTCGCGAAATATATACAGTTGTCAGTTTTTTTCATAGGATCCAATAGGTATAAATTAAACAAGGATGGGGAATTTACATTACCTTGTTGTAAACCATTTGAAATTTTAAAAATTTGAGGCTGTTTGCGCTACTTACTATGAATTTCTTTTCACTAATCATGTTGAGTTAGAACGATAGTTCCCAGAGCGAATTTGTTTTTAATTAGTTTGAATATTAATCCTTTTATCCATACCCCATCGAATGTTTTTTCGTAGTCACTAGGCATGCTCTCGTACATAGTTTCTTGTTTCAGTAAATACTTAGTTATTTAAGATAATAATTTATGTCCAAATTCTCTCCCATTTCTCATATCAGTTTTTCTTTTTTACAACACATTTTTATTATATTGTTTATATAAATTTCCAACATTTTGTTTAAAGACTTAAGACTTGTTGACACCACTCAACAACAATCGTTCTATTCGTTGTTACCGAGCGCTGATTGCAGAACAAACATCTCAAAATATTTCCGAACAAATTTAACATGAGACAAGTTGCTTTAAACCGCATGCTTCCGAATAAAAAAATGTCGGTCTTCATATCAGATGTCGAGTTTTTCATTCATTCAGACTGACTACAGTGATCCTGTGAAGTATAGTCTTTGTTTATATTAGAAAGGAGAGTCATTGGTCGAAGATTTTCTTTGCCTCTTTGGGAAACAGAAACTAGTTTTGTGGGCTGTTCAAGAATATGCAGTACGTATATTTTGTAATAAAGTCTGGAAGATTTAAAAAAAAAGCAGTAGTCTTCCGTTTGATTTCCATTAATGTTGTCTGCAGTTTTAAAATTTCCAAAAGTGTTTTTGGAAAGTTGATTGTTTGCGAAATGATTTAAAATTTTAGAAATGTTTTGAAACAATTTTCAACTCACAAATGAGTATTGTTCTCAGGTGCACTCTCTTTGGGAGAGTGAACTGATTCTAGGAGAGTCCAAATTTTGGTTAAAATTTTTCCTCTATCTTTGTCATTAAGGTTGTTAGAATCGTCTATTTTCATGTTCTAAGTAGGAGTGTAAGCAGCATTTATGAGGCTTTGATCAAACAAAGGGATTTTCATTAGGTCTAGCTCTTGAGTTTTATTTCTGTTGGAATTCTTTTTTATTGGTGAAACATATATTGAGAAACTTTGGTAAGCATGCTCTCATAACGCTTGTTTACTTAAATTATAAGGTTGTTTAACAATTTTAGTTTAATTTTCTGGAAGTACCTGTTCAAGTCTGTTGTGTCTTTTAATAATAGACGGAATTGGGTTTTACATTTAGTTTACTGTTAATTCTATGACTTTTGATAGAATTTTATCAATTTTTTTCAATATGAAAATCTATTTCTTTGTTATTGAGATTTCTGTTATGAGGCCCGGTATACAAATGCCAATATACACATCACTTTTGATGTCATTAAAAAAAGACTGATAGCCTTAGTTAATTTCTTAAAAACGACTAGAATAAAATTCAAACAACTCATAGGCCATGAACAAAACTGATTTTGTATTTCGGTTTCACCGAAGATTTACTAAGCTTTCTCTTAATGGCACATAATGGTTCAATCAGTCCAATTTAAAAAATATATTGTAGTTAATAAAATTAAGTGTGACTAAAAAGGTTTGATGCTCCATTTGTTTTATACGTAGTCCACAAGAGATGTTAAATCAGTAGGGTGGTGTTTTGAAACATTATCTTGCGGCTGTTATCCTGCTCAGACATCATGGGGCCGAAGTTTTAAAAATGTCAAAATGCCTTCCAGTTGTTAAATTATTACCGCTGATCAAAATGATTCAAGTTAAGTAAACGAATAAACTACACATTTACTCATTTTGTATTTTTTATAATAAAATCGGTGGACGAAGCGTTACCTGAGTAACGACGTAAATGATCATTCTGCGATGCAGATTTTTACACACAATTTGCAATAGTTGTGCATACCTATGATGATATGAGCGGAGGACTGTAGATAATAGAAATTCGTAACCACCACGATTTTTTTTTGTAGTCTGATCGATGCTCTAGATTGATGAGGATTAATGATTTTTTAGCATTTACTACATAATCTGCATCATGTTTATATCCGGTGGGCCAAGCAAACGGGTTAGAATCAAATGCAGCTTGAACATTCAAAGTGATCATGTTACTCCTGTGTGACGATAAACCCAATTAGGTGAATAGAAATTCGTTGAGACCTAAAGCCATATTGGCCTGACGGAAGGATGTTGTTGTCTAAGATATTGCCGCCCAACAGGCGTGGTTACCGTGGCAATCGTTGAGAAGGTCCACGACATGATTCTCGCAGATCGCCGAACGAAAAAGCGCGAAGTAACAGAGGACTTCATACGGAATGAAGGTAAATATTTAACATGATAAGTTGGCGATGAAAAAAGTGTCGACATGATATATGCCGCGATTGCTTGCGGTAGACAACAAACGGATACGGCTCTCAATGTGAAAGTAGTGTTTGGAACTCTTTAAATGAAATCGGCAAGAATTTTTGCTTCGAGTCGTTACCGTTGATGAAAAAGTTATCCATTATTATATGACAGAGACCATGAGACAGAAAAAATAATGCATTTTTTCGGAGTGAATCTGTTCCGATGAAAGCAATGACTGTTCAATCTCCCGGTTAGGTCATGGCCACGATTTTTTGCAATTTCAAGGGAATAATCTTAATGGTCTTTTACAGCATAGAAGAAAAACCATGGAACAGTACTACAGTGAATTTATGTCGCAACCATCTTACTCATGAGCCTTGGCTCCTTGCGAATTCTTTCTGTACCCCAACATGTAAACGGGGTAGAAAAATCAGACCAAACGAAGATGTTATAGTCGAAACAGAAGCGTATTTTGATGAGTTTGACAAATCATATTTTTTTTAAAGGGTTTAAATATATGACATAAATGATGTGAAAAGTGTATTTTACTAAAAGGAGATTATGTGGAAAACAAGATAATAAAATTTAAAAAAAACTTGTATTTTCATTTATAACACGGGTACTTATTGATCCAGCCTCATATTAGGTATTTAATCAGGTTTTAGAGCTTTATAATCCTTGAGAGAGTGAACTAATTATATTATGAATTTCTGAAGGGAAAAAAACTGGGAATAAATAAAGTTTTGAGTAATATGGAGCTCGTTAAGTTATCGAACAGTTTTAAAATTAGAAAGTGCTTCCGTTAAATGATTTTTTTGCCCAGATATGTCGCTAAAAAGATTAGAAATTTCAACATAATGCTAACAAAATGTACAGAGCAAATCTTTAATGCTACCCACACTAGAATCAAGAAGTTATGGAACAGTAAACACATCTTGGCGTCGTTATTAGAATAAGTGTATGATTTTTATTGAAGAGAATCATCATATGTTAATGCATTGATATATCACATAAAGGGGGCAACTTCAATAAAAGTTATATTTAATATACATATTTATGTACCAATAAGAAAGTTGTGATAAATTCTAGATGACGATAGAAATGTATAAGATTTGTGGTAATATGTGGTTTAATGTTTTACTTGTTCTTATTCACAATTTTCTGGTGATTCGTCCTGCTTCGAATTCATCTCATTGAGTTAAAGCTATCCCCTGCTTTCGATCTAAGGTTAATTTGAAATATGCAAATTGACTTAAACCACAAAGACCACAGCATTAGATAGGGGCAATATTCAGTTATTGGGTGAGTTAGTAAGTGACGAGATTTGTTGCTTGTTGTAAGATAATGAGCGACACGAACCAAGGTCAAGGGCCAAAGACCAAGGACTAAGGATATGCGTTTCGGTTTCCCTTTTTTTGCATCTAAATAAGCGAAAAAGAAAAGATATTAAATTTAATATTGTATTGTATATATAAAGATAATCAACTTTAAAATGGTTCTGAAGTATTCGCTGTTTGCATATGCTATTCCAGTACTTCCGGTTTTGTTTCTGGTTTCTTACTGTTTGTTTTTGTCAACGTCTGGTCTTGGCTTGGCTTGTCGTATTGTGTCTTGCCTTGTCTGCTTTAGACGCCGCATGTGACTTGTCAAAAACTTTTTTAATTATAATCACTGCGTTATGCTCTCTTGATAAATTACAATTACATTGGCTCCAAATGACTCATCATGCGCACCGTCACCAAAGAAACACCACATTACCAACCATATTCAGTGCGGCAGAAGATTTTCCATTGTACAATTTACGGCGATATGTTAATTGAAAATGCTTGTGTAGTTACGAGTATGTATGTTTATCTGTGTCTTAAATTACACTTGTATGTGTGCATCTGAGTGAGCCAGAGTTTCCTAAACTGTTGATTATTTTAACTAAATATCGCAAGTAAGTACATATACTCTTATGACTACGAGTGTACCACATAGAATTTCAATTCAGTTTCAAAATACGCTCAGTGGCAGCAAAAGTTTAAGAAGCTCTGCTTTAGACTGTAGAATGATGCTTTGGCCTTCCTAAATAGCTACGTGCTTATTATCACTTTGGATTCTTGATTACGCATACGACAGATGCACGTTGCTATTTTAGCTGATTTCTCTTGCAGACCTTATGGCTAAAGATATGTATTGTAACTTCTCTAAATAATTAATACCACTGACACAATACATATGCATGATGCAATGTTATGATTAATTTGCAAGGCATACAGCAAGTCCCACATAGTTGTATAAAGAGAATGGACAAAGTTAAAGTTAAAATTTATACAGCATTAAATCATCATCATATTAGGAGCTACATTGTAAACTGTATAAAGATATATAAGTTAAAAAAAAAAAAAAGAGAGAAAGAAATACCATATGCAGAGTAAAATATCTTTTGTATGGTTCAAATGTCAATGAAATGCATCAAGTCCATAACACCCATGATAAATTCATTCAGTTTATTGTAAGCATCTGTGTAATGCCTTCAGCGATTTCCCACTTCAGTAAATTGAAAATATGTTGAATAACTTCAACTAACTTCTACAAAATGCTGCAAGTTATTTTGGATTTTGCGCAAGTTTTAAAGAAAAGCCTGAAAACTTGCATTCATTCCAAAGTCTTTTCTTTGGGCATGAAATGCTTGTATATTGCATGTAGTGGGCGGATAATAATGGCACTAGTAATGGCAATAGAAATAATGATTACAGAGAGTTAGCAGGGTGAGACATGCAACCAAATGGCAATAAGACATCTAGCCACAAACACTATTCCACAATACAAGATAAAGCTGATTGACATGAGACACAAAACCGCAACAGCAACAGAACAAGCAGCATAAAGGACAACAATACAATACAATAGACAAGGAGACCAAGAACCTAGTTAGCAGAGCATTATATCCCTCCACACATATACGGGTACGTATTTACAATAAAAACGTACATATTTGCTACATTGTAAGACACTTTGTGGCATTGTGTGTACGTAAACATAATAATAATAAGAAATAGAATATGAAATCTCCTCGTAATAATGAAAAAGCGCAACGAACGCGAAAGCGATGTAGTGCACATGTGAGTTTCCCAATGGCAGTTCTAATGTCAGAACTCCCGTCTGTTATACCACCATCATCATCAGCAAGCACGGAGGGCTTTTTATTAGTGTTGATGGAACCACTCAGTTTGAAAATATGTTATGCTCATACATAGCACATAGTTTTAATGTCCATCATGGGACAAAGAATATATCTTTTTTTTATTAATAAATTTTTTTGTTTGTGTATTTACTCAAAGAAATGATTCACATTAGCTTGTCCAGTCTTAAGCGATTAGTAGGCATACATACATACCGTATGTACATTTGGCAGAACACGTACAATAAGTTGATCGTCTATGAATAAGATTGATGCAATAATTTGTGCATGGCGGGGCATAAAATCTAAATATATAAAGTACAAGGAATGCCGCAAAGTAAAAGAGACTTTTCAAAAATCATCTTTTTATTCAAAATAGTCTCCTTGCGCATCGATGGAACGTTTTGCACGTTAAATTAGTATTTCGATTAAACGCTTGACCTTGTGGCATGATTTCCCTTTGGATTACTCCCTTGGAATCGTAGAAACAAATCAAATGAGTCTTGACTTTTGACTTCTCGCGACGGCAATTTGTGTGGAACAAAATGAGCACAAACTTTCCTGAGACCCAATTTTTCGGTACAAATGCGATGAGGTAAATCTTTTGATATGTTTAATTAAATTGCCATGTATCGCATCGAAGATTTTTGCTCTTTTTTTATAAATTCAGGCACAATTTAATATTAAGTATAATTATTCGCTCTTTGTTCAAAGTTAATTTTTCGACCGATTCCATTGTCACACACTGTTACTTGTAAAGCAATAATTGGCTGTTGGTCATGCAATTTTTATCGCTAAAACCACTTTTCGAAACTAAATGGAAATTTAGGAATCGATGAAGGCCGTTATGTATCAACTGAGCGATATATGCGATGCCTTGAATGATTTAGCAGAAATACGGCCCATTGTCCATTGATCAGTGAATGCCATTCTATAAAAAATGAAAGAACTTCATACGAATTTGTGATTTCTCTCCTCGTATAGTATGAAGTTCTTATATGAAAGATCGAAAAAATGCACATAGATGCGACCATACAACACCTAGCTTCAATTCATTGAGGTAATTATCGATTTCAAGTTGTCGTTGGTAGCCGCGAAAGAAATGGCTGATCTCAAAAAAAAAAAAAAATTCAAAGTGGAAAGACCATTTTGCAGAGCAAGTTGAGCACTAAAAAATATGCCACTTTGGATGCGCTGAAGAAAGCCATTGTACGGGAATGAACCAAAATATCCCAGATCATATTCGTGCAGCATGCCACTCAATTTTTAACCGTTTGAAGACCATAGTCAAGGCAAGATGGTCATCTCGAGCTAAAATGAATGAATTCTAAAATTTTTGTTATTTGCACATGTTTTTGTAATGTGAATCAATAAAAAATAATTGGAAACAAAAAATATATGATCGTTTGAATAGGTAACGGTTCAATCGCCCTACACGGTACACCGCCCGACAACCGATTAGCATACTCTATAACCTTTCAGTATAAATTCAAATAACTCAAAACTCTGAATATGTATCATGACCATTATTATTTCGTTCATTCCGCTTCATTTACACTCATTCTAAAAATAATTTTGAACTCAGGACGTGTACCGTTATATTCTTTTCCGGTTTTCTTTGAAGTGTGGCAAAATTGCATGCAATTTGGGTTGTTAAAATTAGTATTTATTTAATTTGACCAATTTTCAATTAAATAAAGTAAATATACGAAAAGCGAAAGCCTCGGAAAAGCCCAAAATAAAGGCTTACAGGGAGTGTGTCCACTCAATCATTTAAATATCGTAAAATATTAAACGCAACTGCGAAGTTATTTCCTCTTTCATTAGCAATAAGCATACGTGGAAAAAATGTGAAAGGTCGGCCCTTGTCTGTAATTACAGACGCTGACAAACGAATTATTTTGAGGTACGCGTCTTATTTTCACGACTTAGTCGCCAAAATTAAAGAAAAAAACCTATTGTTAGAGCGTACGTGCGGACTGCATAAAGAATTATTTAGAATGCTAAACATATAAATCATCTGAAATTAAAACAAAAAACACCACTGAACCCATTTCGAAAGATGCAAAGGCTTGATTTTTGTCGATCGAATATGACTTGGAGCAAGGAATGGGAACATGTAGTCTTTTCGGAAGAAAAAAAATTCAATTTGGAAGGTCCAGATAGCTATTCTTACTACTTACAATCGAAACTAGAAAGATGCACAGACTCCTTATTAGATCACTGTGTAATATAGATAACAAAGTTCAACTCTACAACTCAGCAATGGAGCTTTGGGTAACTCCATTATTGAGATACAACAAAGATACCAGTCCGTGACTCTACGTACAATAGCAAGTGCCTATTGATAGGTGAGAAATTCTGAAATTCATAAAGACCTTAGTCGAAAATGAATTAAGTGAAGAGAATGTCTCATAAATACATTAATAGATTGCATAGTCATACCAATAAGCTAGCCATACACAAGATGTATTTCTTATTTCGGCGTAGTGCTGCCTAGCGTTTTAGCATCTGCATCCTGCAGTTTGATACTCTTTAGCCTAAAAATTCTCAAAAAATTTTGTTATACGAATGCTATTTGTTTTGATAACAGGCACTCCATGGTTGTCTAGACAATAGATTCAGATATCAGGCGCACGATTTTTATTTTCGTCATATGTTATAGATTATATGCAATTATGAGACTTAGAATTTTATATTATTGAATGAGCTGGCTGCAAGCTCACCAATCCAGTCTTATAATACTATGATATTACAGTTACAACTCAATCCAAGAAGTGCCTAAACTTTCTTATATAATTTTTCCTTAAAAAGATAAAAAGTGTTTGATTCTTTCTTTATTAAATGGAGATAGATGTAAGCAAATATTGTAAATTTTATACTTGTTGTTTATATATTTCTGGACGATGCACGCTTACACCATTCAGCCCATACCTCACATAAAACAGGTGGTCGAAGACAATAACACTCTTTAGCACGAACTTTTGCTTTCCTACATCATGTTGGTAGCCCCAGTGGTAAAACCTGTTGTTAGCTTCCTTGTGACATTGTTTCGAATAAGTGTTGAACCTAAATAGTGATGGTCTGATCAATTTTGATATGATATAATAATTGATATGATAATTTTAAATAAATAATTACATTATTTTTATTTATTGATTATTAAAAAAGAAAATTGTTGAATATTCAATAAAAACCCAGACTCCATTTATTGTTTTCCAGAAATTCTTAACACTTTTTCAGTTGGAATTAATTAATTTATGTAAACAAACAAACTGCGTAATTGGATAAATGTAAAAATCAAAAATAAATTAAAAGTCACAAATCGGCAAATTCAATTCAAAGAATTATAAGAAAATCTTATTGATAAATAAACTTATGAGAAAAGAAAATTTAATCAAATCAGAAGAAAAAAAAATTTAAAAAGAGAAAAATAATAAACCATTCAGTAAATAATGGTTGCTCTAATATTTCAAATAAATTATTGTGAAATATCTATTCTATTTACAGACTGAAAATGGTTTTTCAGTTTTTTAATTTTTATTTTAAACAATATTTTAAGAAATTCAAAGTCTGTATGTACTATGCTAATTGGTCCGGAATGCCCATGTGATGGCTGAATATTGTTGGAGCTTGCCGGACGCCAGAGCTCATTCACGAAAAGCATACAAAAGAATATTTCATATTTTTTTATAATTGTATAAACGGAAAAATTGGAATGAAAAATGTGTATTTAAAAAAAAAAATTGTAATTTTGAATAAATGCAAACTAGAGCTTTTACGAAAAAACTATTTTTTCCCTCATTCGTTTAATTATTAAGATTTAATAAATGATTTCAATCTTAGAAAAAGCATCAAATATCAATTCCGAAATCTGATTTTTTTAAGACATTAATTGACCTTAGTTTATCATGGTTAATAATTTATTGTCTTTGTAATTTTTGTAAATTTCTAATAATTTAAAAACTAATACCAAAAAGACTAGGTCCTCGACCGCCCCTGATTGGCTGGAAACGCAACATCCTTTGGATTTCCCGTTCCGGTTCCGAGTCGACTCAGATCCACAGCTCTAAACACACGCGCGCAGGTTTAAAATAGAAGTGGAAAATGATTTTCTGGTCTCGTACGAATTCACTATAGTTCGACTATATAAGTATATACAACTGATCATCATCATCATCATCATCATCATCATAGTAAAATGAATGAGAATAATTGAATCGTATATTGAAAGTTTTTATTCCTCATTATTTGTAATCAATTTAAATGAGTTCATAAAATGATAATATTGATGATTGGACGAATAATAATTCGCCCTTTTTTGAGTATAAACAACTTTAGATGGTGCTTGTTACCAATTTGAATATCTTTTCTTCATAGTGTGAATGGCTTTATCAATTTGTCGCGATATATGTAAGACATTATTAAATTTGTGCATGGATAATCAAATGTTTTATATTAGAGATTCCAACTTACTGGAGCAGTTAAATGAGCCGTAATTCCCTTGGCTTTGTAACTAATGGGAGCACAAATTAAAAATGCGTGGTTTTTTCCATATTTTGAACATTTATTGAGAACAAATGGTTGTATGTTTAATTGTCAAAGTATTGTCCGTCACTAGCCACTAGTTTTTCTCATCTTTCTGGTAGCATACGATTTCCGTTGCGAAAAAACTCGGCTCGTCGCTGAAGCAGTTGTACGCACGTGAAAAAACGTCATTCAACGTCTCTCGGCTTCAATTCATATGGGACCCAATTTCCTTGCTTTTGGATTATTCCTTATTGTTGTAAACGATGGGAAATGGCTTGGTGTGTTACTCCCGATGATTTGGCAAGCTCTTCTTGTGTTTGACATGAGTCTTCATTGAGTAATGCCTCCAAATCGCAATCTTCAAACCTTTTCGGTTGTCAAAATCACCACTTCTAAAGTGTACAAATCATCTCTCGCACTGTGAAATCGATAGAGCATTCTCCGGATATGCTTCGGAGAGTAATCGATTGGCTGCAGCTGCACTTTTCTTCAAATTCAAGAAGTAAACGAGAACTTCCCGCAAATGTTGTTTTGTTGGTACGAAATTAGACATATTGAGAGTGAAAAAAAAATATGTTGTTTACACTTCAAGCAAATGGTAAATACTGGAATTGAAGCTGTCAAATGTATTTTTCAAATAGATTATAGGAGAACCTTGCCAGATGCTTATAGCATGAGTAGCGCCATCTCAACTAAATCCCGCATTATTAATTCACGTACCCAATAATTAACTTAATTTGTGGATCTACTCAATATGTATCAATCAAATGGAAGGGAATACAAATTATATATATAGTATCTATGTCTTTCTGCCCTTCAGTCCATCACTTGCTATGTGTTCATATTAAATGTTCTTGGAAATAATAAGAGCTAAACAGTTCAACATTAGAAAATGTTCCGTATTTGTTCTATCAAAATTACGCTACCGTCTGTTCCATTTCATACTGGAAAAACTTTATTTGCAGATGATATTGTACGATGGATTTTTTTTCAAAGTTCACACAATAGAATTCCATTTATGACTATTTATTTTATTTTTATTTATTATTACTGCTAACATTAAGTAAACTTAGAGTTAACAGGAGAGATGTAGCACTGGCTGCTAG
>JBANCV010000718.1:0-27567 GCA_037040105.1 Amiota albilabris | reverse complement strand
CTAAAAATCCCCCTATCGCCTCAAATCCCGTTAATCCCTACGGCACCACCAAAGTATTCCTTCGTAGGGAGGGATTACTCTAAGGAAGTCCAACTTTTTACATATGTACATATGTATGTATGTGTTATGAATGAATATTGATACGTAAAATATCAAATGTCAATTGTTTCGCAAACCTCTGTGTACTGTGTTTGGAACTGGAGATGATTAAGAAACGCTGTTCTTGTGCTTTCGGTGACCTTTTTTTCAAAAATAAAACTAGAACATTTTTTCGTTAAATGAAAAGAGTGTGCAGAGCACAATAACAGTAATAATAATAACAGCAACAGAAACAACAACACACCTGTTACTAACTGTTTAACATTTTCTCTCTCTCTCTATCTATCTGTTTATGTACTCTTACTTTACTGTTTTTTTTTTTTTCTGTTTAAGTATATTAAATGCGTGAAAGTGGCTTTGAAAACGGTGATCAAACCTCGAATAACAACAAAGAAACAACTCACTTTCCCTCTATTTGTATGTTTTGTTTGATTCTCTGTCTCTCTGTATATGTGTATCTGTGTATCTGTGTGAGTGTGTGTATCTGTATATGCTAACAACATTTGTTGCTGTTTCTGTTTATGTTGTCACACTTGATTTGCTTTAAACTCTTTCACTTTTCGTTGAAAACAAAAACCAAAACAAAGAAAAAAAAAACAAAAACAAAAACAAAAACAAGAAGAAATTGTTACATTGACACATTTAGTTTGTTTATATTTTGAGTTTGTTCCATTTTAAATGTCACTCGGTCAGTCACTAAGTCAGATAAACTGTCAATCAATCAATCCACCAATCTATCTATCAATCACACAATCAATTTATCAGTGATTTAGATTTGATTTCAGTATTTAAACCTTTTTTATGATTAGGTATTATCACTTTATCTACCTGTTTATACAATATCTTTTATACTAGTGTGAACATGTTTAATCAGTTTGCCTTGATATTGGATATGTAACGGCATAAGATTGTGTGTCGGATACCCCTCAAAGTATTATTGTATAATAATGGAAATAATCAGCATGATGAGTAGATTATCGATTAAAACTATTGTCATTAAGGCAGTTGAAAAGGCGGTTTTTTTAATTATCTGCAACAATGTAGTGCCGAGGGCTTAGGCCATTAGAAACCGTTTCATAATTATATGATATAAGATATACATATTGTATATGAGGCTTTCTCTTATCACTTCAGTTTACGTTATGCTGGTTACTTATTCTCCAGTGTTCATGTCATCAATATACTTGTCACTACTCACCTTTTCAGTTATCCGGTGAATCTTAATTAGTCGGTCAATTGATGAACTTATGATTCTTCTTTACGCTCTGCTAATTAATTTTAAAATCAAAGTTCAATAAAAAGCAAAGACTCCTAGAGATTAGGAAAAAAGAAACGAAATTTTTTTAAATATTATATGTATGTTCTAAATGATGCAGTTAATCTTATATGGTTAGTGTTGTAATCCTATTGTAGATTACCATAATAGGCATATATAATTATGGCACGAAACAGATACTGCCTTCCTGAAGATAGGAAATAATTATGAAGCTTAGAAATAATGGGAAAAGCCATCGTACTATTGCTAAAATCATTAATCGTTCTGATTGTCTTATTCGGAATGCTCTTATAGCAAAACAACATGCTGAAACCGATGGTAGCCAAGAAAGATGTTGTCAACGAAGGATAACCGTATTGTTATTACATATCGGGAAGACTAGAATGCGCCAAACTACCAAGTTGCTTAGCAAACCGGTTGAAATGGTTTAAAAAAAATCATTTTCATGTTTCAAGAAAACATTTGAATTAATTCGGATACGTAGGATAAGGATCCTAAGCATAGTTCAAAGACGGTCAAGGAATGGTTTCAGAATAAAGCTCTAACCCTGCTAAGTTGGCGTAATCAGTCACCAGGTTTGAATCCATTCGAAAGAAATTGTTTCAAATTAAAGAACAATTTTGGAATTTCGTGAAATAAAACTTGGTATACGTATGAGACTACGTTCGAGAGAAGCCAGAAGGTGATCTCCAGTATGACATAAAGGGTAACTAAACTAATTCGAAGTAAGGGTGGTGTGGCTATTAATAAAAAAAAATATGAAGAGCTTATGCCCATATATTGTATTATAAGTTACATTACCTATTATATTTCTTTATTTTCATTCACTGGATGCATTTATTATATTTTTAGTCATTTTTAGTGTTCCGTATTTAAAAAGTGCCAACGGAATGCTATTAATAAGCCTCCACTGTCCGTTTGTCTGTCTGTCACAGGGCTGCACCTCATTAACCGTAATAATTTTTCACAGAGTGTGCAATTAGTTTGCCGTTAAGAGAACAAATAGTAAGAATAAAATAAAGTTAAAATTAAACGTCCCCATATGAGAAAAGAAGTTTGCCATCCTTTATTATTTGGCAACCACAAAAATCTAATCAGTTTCAACATTTATGTGTGACTTGATCATTTATTCCATTTATTGAAACAAAGGTCATCCCTTTTATATTCAAATGGGGTAAAATCAAATATAGTATCTGAAATGTGCAGCAAAAAAATATAAGATATCTACCAAATCTTCCGTTTGAGAGTCCGACTTGCATTCGGCAGATTATTCTAAATAATTTTTTCTTTTAACATATCTGAAAATATATCTACTATTTATGTATCTTTTTTTATTATTAAAAGTTTGAATGAAGAATAAAAAAATTGTTTTTTTTTTTTTTAAGTAAATAATCCCTTCGAAGAAAATTGAATTACTGTTAAAGTTTTGTTTGTTTGTTCATAACAAGTGTAAATTAAATATACTTTTGAAAATAGATATCCTTATTTAGAAATTCATGAAGTTCTTTGATATGCTTGAGCTTGACTACATCAATCCAATTGCTTCATTTTTTGTTTAAATACTTAAAATCGAAAAAATCTCAAATATTTTTTTACGCTATAAACCTTGAGGGGATATCCAGTGTATAATTCTATGCATTGCAAATATTATATTGTAATTACTAAATTGATCAAATTTCATCCCATGAGAATGCAACTCTTTAAGCCATTTACCATTTAACATACACCATACACTTGATTTAAATTATCAAAATGTTAAGAGCAAAGCTAATCCCAATTCCGGAACCCTTATCTCATTAATAAAACCACAATCGCAATCACAATCACAATCAAGAACGTAGAACATTGCAGACTAGGACAATGATTTCAACAAGTTAGATAATTACTTACCCTTCTTCATAGTACAATACATACGTACATAGGTTACTTTCTTATCAATAACAGACCCAAATCTATTGTAATACCCAGTATACATATGAGGGATGTTTAAATCAGTTCTCATCTTTACAGATTCACATAGAGGTTTAGATTCAGATTTGTTCGACATTAAAGTGAATCCATTCATTCAGTATTTCAAATTGCATAAAACGTATGAATAAACGATGGTGATGATGATGGTCTAGTGATGATGTAGTGATGGTGGATGGTTGGCACTTGCTTTGCCCATTGACACCAAACATTGACACCAAAAGCGGCTTCGTCTACAAAATCAATAATGTTTATGACGACGACAAAGACGACGACGGTGACGGCGACGGCGACAACAACATCAAATGCCCTTACAATATGAAAAACCCAAAGGGCAAGCAGAGAACCAAACAACAACCAACCAAGCGCACAAATAAGCGGACATAGTCTTAGAGCCAAGGATAGGACAATAAGGAAAAGGTGATGAGAGGAGAGGAGAGGAGAGGACAGACAGACTGACGGTGATATTGATGGTGAAACAGACAAAAGATTGTTTCATTGCTTAAAAGTGGTTGAGTTGAGTAAAGTTGAGTAGAGTGGAGTGGAATGGAAAAGAGTGTAAAAAGGTTGGTTGGTCCCTTTTGTTTATTGAAAAACTGAAACCGAAATGAAATGAAACAAAGTACAATACGAAGAAGTGAAGTCACGCAATCAGGAGTTAGTAGTCCTTCATTTTTATACCACAACCAAACAACAAAAAACAAGACAAAATGTTTTAGAACAACTTGTATTTGGCTTGATACGATATTATGTTGATGTTGATGATGATGATGATGATGATGATGATGATGATGATGATGATGATGATTATGATGAAACTGAAACCTAGTCTATGACTGAGATGGAGACTAAAACAAAAACGAAAACGAGAATTGCAGTAAAAGACAAGTTTGAGTAACTTCGGAACCAAGCAAACAGCGTCAACAGTCTGATATTTGGATAAAGCATATCAGAGGAAGTGAGCTGGAATATAAAAAAAAGGGGAGACACATTGTAAAAAAAAAAAAGGCTACCACCAAATGCTAAACAAAGAGACTAACAGCAGGACAAACAGACAGACAGGGCGACAGGGCGACAGGGCGACAGACAAACCGACCGACTGAACGACCAACCGACCGCCGGACAGTGAGAGACTCACATTTATGTTCGCATTTGCCATGGTCGCTGGGTACAAAACTGAATGTTAAGTGTAAGCGTTACTTTATGGGTAGGAAAAAATAAGTTGTTGCCTTGTCGAGTTGCCGGTTGTTTCATCATTGGTTCATTGGAAATTGTTGCATGAAAAACGACTGAGAATGACTGAGAGACTAAGGATTTTTAATTGCCAGTAAACTGAGACTGAAACTATTAGAAGAACAGAAGGAACTCAGCGAAGCGGTTTAGATCGCATCGTACAGGGTTGGAAGAAGAAATACAATAAAATGTGTTTTAGGTCGTAAAGTTAACAAGAGAGAGATACAGAGACAGAGATAGAGACAGAGAGAAAAAAGAGTTTAGTTAGACTATTAATGAATGATGGATAAAAGGAAGGAAGGAAGGAAGGAAGAAAAAAGAAGGAGAAGGGGGAGTGAATGAATGAATAATCGAATAAATAAAAGGTTCCTTACTTGGTTAAAATTATTGTAAAATGATGTGAATATAAAAGGATAATAATATGTAGGAGAAACTTAAAGACAACAAACAAGAGAGAAAGATAGTTAAAGACAAAATGAGTTAACCCTTAAAACAATTATAACGAACTTTTTCATAGCATAATCAGACTAAGATAAGATAACACTTTCCCTCAATGGATGCATTATTGAAAAGAAGAAAGTTAGAGGAAGGAAGGACCTATTCGAACAAGTTGCATGAGAATGTTGTTGTTGAATAGTTTGATTTTTTTTTTAAATTTTTATCTGCACTGTCTTGCGTCATTAAACAGATTTTAATATTGTAATATTGAGACTTAACATATTGTCTCATGACAACAACAATTTATGACTAAGATGATTATTACATAAAACATTTACTACAAAGACTTAACAAGTATTAATGCTTATGTATAATCTAAAAGGGAGATCAAAAACATGAAACCTCTTAAGGCGCCTTGTGTCTGAGCAGTTATCCCATAAAATGAGAGGCATAGCATTGACATGATTCTTTAGTCTATTTACATAATTAACTAAGCTTACTAAGCTTTTGAGCTTCTGTCTTGACTAAAGGTGTTTTTATATCTCTGTCGATAGATTTGTTTGTTACAAACCACGGTGCATCTAGAATTTGACGGATGATTTTAGGTTGGTCGGCAGAATTTCAATATTTGAATTGCTTATTGTTGGATTTTGTACTTCCACACGGACTTCAACATGGTCTTATAAAATAGGAGCTTGTTTTCTGTAATCAGTTTCGACTTTTCCCTTTACGTTTTTTTTTTACTTGGGCAGTCTCTTCTTTTCATGGCGAATGTTTCGATTAGTGAGTTACCGTTCAATGTTGTCAACATGATATTGGAATGTCTCAGAAGCATCGCTAGCTACCTGCGTCGAGGATGGAAGTGTCATCAAACACTTTGTCCATAATAGGCATATCTGACGTACATATACCATAATGTAGAATATACAACACAGGTCCCTAGCACACTTACCGAATAGTCCGAATAAAGAAGGAATTTTTAACTAAACCAATAATGAATTGAAGTTATTGTGTGTGTAATGAACACTCCAATACAAGGACATGCAGACAATGAATGGATAACATTATAATAACGGTTATAAGATTTTATTATGAAGATGGTATTAAGAATGAGAACAGCAGCAAAACAAACTTAAAAAATCGACCAAGTGCGAGTGGGAACCGCATTTGAAGGGTTCCGTAGATATTGTATATTTTTTTTTTGCTGTATGTTTAGCATACTAAAAACACATTTGTTGTATGGGGATCCCATTTAATTTTAACATTTATTATAATTTTATTATTTATTGTGGATATGATAATAGGACACATTCAAACATTCTGTGAAAATTTCAACTTTCTATCTATTACGGTTCATTTACAGATACAGCCGGAGTCGGACGGATGGACTGGCAGCGTAAGCTTAGTAATAGAAACCCGTTAGCACTCTTTTATCCAGCAAGGATATCCTTGCAGATATGAAAGTAGTTATTTAGTAGCAGACCAATAGGGTAAAAGTATGTGAGGCCCCCCCCCACTGTTGAGATTCAATCCATTCTTTTAATAAGTCAAAAACTTGCACATATACATAAGTATGTATATATTAATTAATTTATTTAACATAGTTTTGTTGAGAATCCTTGGTCACACGCTTCAATTTCATTACAATCAAGTAGATGACTTGAAGTGGATTTAGATCTAGGCAGGGACATGAGTATGGACAATGGTGAGGGTTTAATGCGGTTCAATATGCCTTAGTTTGGTGGTGAGTATCAATGACTGACTGACTGACAATGGCTATTGCTGTTCATTCAATGTTGTTGATATTGTAATATTGACTGACCATGGTGATGATGATGATGATGATTGTTAAGAGCTCAATTGATTCGCTAGGACCTTCGTTTCAATCTTCATAAAATATTGGCACTCAGCAGACCTCTACAACAAAGGACACAACCAGCAGAAACAATATATTTTTGTCAATAATGTTGACAATGTTTGGTCATTGAATGACTTGAGTGGCTTCTTTTTTTTTTTTTTTTTTTTTTTGTTTTTGTTTTCCTTCCTTCTTTTCTTTAGAATATTGACAATAGCATAGTTGAAAAATGTTAGCAAAGAAAGAAAGAAAAACAAGAAAAAATCTTTTTGCAATCTCTGCATATATTGTACTCGTATTTTTGGTATATAATAAATAAATGTTTTGTTTTCTTCTTTTTATAAGTATGTTGCACACTAGTGTTAATAGGTCTTATCAATTTTCCATGGTATTGGATCAAGTACTAAATATTTAAAGAAATCATTAAAATCATTCTCTTGTTGAGTTAAAATTTAATACAAAAACTTCCTAAGTATCAAAATCAGAGTGCTACGTTTATTAAACAACTGAATACCCATACTTAATCCCGCCTATTTACACAATGTCTCAAATATGCAACCCCGGAACAGAGTCATTGAATAGTCAATGTGCTTACTGATGCTTTAGAGCAGAAGAATTACTGCATTGTTGACAAAAGGTTCATAAAGTTTGCAAAATAAACTTCTATTACACAAGACTACACTAAAACCGGTCTGTGGGGCACTGCCAGCCCCTCAAACATAGAAATACTGCAACAATATGATTCAAAAATTTTAAGGCAAAAATTTCCACTAAACATTTGCAAAGACCATGGTCTGAAACTAATGAAATTAGAAGGCTTAAGAAATGTCAAGCTCTAGACTTAACGTATAGAAACTAATTAATTTTATGCAATCAGGAAGAGAAGATTACCAAGGAATTTCAGCAGCATTTGGAATATTGAGAGCCACATTTAATATGTTGTTGGAACAAAGTATAGTCCTTCTCTATTCCAGTGGATGAAAGCTTTATACGTACTATAGGAATGTACACTTTGGGCTCGTCTCCAGAATACCGAGCACTTTGTTAAGTGTGATGAAGGCAAACTTTTTTTCTGTTTACATGCAATGAAGAAATTTGATACGGAATTCCTGTCATCGGATTTCATTACACAAGCAAAGATCGATGAGTGTTTGGAAGGATTTAAATGCCCTGGATTCCCCAATAGTTTTGGAGCAATTGATGGATGCCATATTGAAGTCAAGCCACTTGAAAAGGAAGCCATTGACTATTACAATTATAAGGGTTGGTATTCTATGGTATTTGTTGATTGGCATTACATATTTCTATATGCTTATGTGGTCAGTCCCTGCTGATATACTTTTTCACATAAATACATATTACGAGTATTCAAGTATCATTTAGTATTTAGTACTCCCTCCTTTGTTCAATGTTCACAAAATCGATTTGGCAAAGACTTATAATATTTTTCAATAATCCCGAATAAAATAGTTGACTATGTATTTTTGATGTCGTAAATTAGTACCTCAGAATCTTCAAATTGACTCCCACTCTCAAATATTTTTCGATACAATAGCTCCTAAACGTTCTCCTTAATATCTATGTCGGGGGACTATGGCTGCCACTCGAGCAATGTAACATTTTGGTCGTTTATCCACTGTTTTATCACCGTGACACACATCACATTCGAGAATTGTGGAAAAGTCTTTTGTATAAATCTGCGTTTATTTTTACAAGTCTTACAATATGATGAGGCCCCCACATCATTATACCACCTGCATAAGTACGAATGCAATTTAAACAGCACTCTTCGCATCACAGATCATGCAAGTAATAATTGTAATCGTCCGGTACATTCTGGATGAACTTCTTTTCACTAGAAAACACGTCGCCTTGTTTCACGTCACGTTCGAGCCCCAACAGCGAAAAGATCGCAACAAAAAAAAAGGAAAGTTTTCGGGAGAGTGTAAAATTAAATTTGTAATATCTTCGTAACTGTAGTGATTATCGAAGCAATAGTTTTCCAGGTGTTGAGTTAATATCTCTAGAACAAATTTGCATCAAAAAGTCAATTTCGTAAAAAGGCCGCTTACTTGTTTTTCGCGGTCTTCTGCATCTCTGAAGGCGTTCAGCTTTACGCACATAATTGAGAGGTGGTTTTTTCTGTACTCTCAGTCTCGTCAAATGATTGACACTGCGAATAATGCAATTTACTGGCAAAGTCTTGCATTAATATCTGATTTGTGCAACAGAACGTTGGGATGTGAGGATAAGTCTTCTAGCTACTGGTGTTGTCGCGTATTAAGCAGCTTCTTTCATTTTGTTACCATAGCGTATAGAAGTTTTGAACCCAATCAATTGAGTGGAAATGAACAATATTTAACTACTCCCTTTTGAAATTGTGGTGAATTCTTGACAATGCATTTGGAGATTTGAAAGCAAGATTCCGCTATTTTATGCTACTTTTAACAAAATTGGAAATAATGAAACCTTTGTTGCACATTTTTTATTTGTTATTATTTTTAAGCTGATCATTTGTATTACTCCTACGTAAGTATAAAATGTGTTTTTCATTTTTTTTGTGGATGCCACAATTTCGTCATTTTCCCTGTGAATAACCGTGTTGTATAATGAGACACGAGTCTATGGTTCTGTCAATGAAACACCGATTTTTACAATGCGTAAATAAGGTACTTATTAGACTAGAGTAGTGAAGTATAAATAAGCTTTATTCAAGCAAAGGTTAGATTTTTCTTGACAATTTGTGTATTAAATCAAAGATTAAATCAATATGTGAAATACTTATATTGGGTTGGTGAAGAAATAAATTTCCGAAAATAATAGGCATGTCAACAACAATTTCTTTTCATATAACAAAGCAATTTTATTTCATTCTTATTGATAACCGCTTGCCAGTTTTCCGATAATCATGTCCTTGTAGAAATTCTCGGGTTTCTGATTAAAAAATTGGAGCAATACCGTTTTGTTGTCGTCAAAGGAATTTATTGTTATGCCATTAATATATTATAGTTCTTGGAGTTGGAGCGAAATAAATAGTAATCAGATGGTACTGGGTTCGTACTAAACGCTGGGTACATTATTTACTTTTTCCAGCAGAGCACGCTCAATTTGTGCCGAGTTATAACAGAATTATGTGGTCTAGAGTTGTCGTGATGGAAGACTATGGCCTTACTTTGATCAATTGCGGTGGTTTTTCGTTCAGTGCTTCATTTAGTTTTATTAGCTGTGGACAAAAGAGTTCCGAAATCATCGTTTTTCCAGGTGCGAGCAGCTCATAAAGTACAGGACCTTTCCAAACCCACCAAATGCACAGCAATAACTTTTCCACAAATAACGATGGCTTTGCGTTGGTTTGGGTACGCTTACTTTGTTTAGACCATGACCATGTTTAGCATTATTTTTTATCGCCAGTCTTGAATTTGCACAGAAAAAGAAGAAATGCCATCATTAAGATCTCTTTCTGTCATATTATATGGTCACCAAATATCAAATCTTTTTTTTTGCATAACCAGCCTTTTTTTAAATGATCTAAAACTGACGTATGTAGGATGACAAGATCCTTAATGAAATTTCGAGTACTTATGTATGTGCAGGTCTCATCTTTTTCTATAATGTGGTTTATTTTTTCAGTGGAAGGCGGATCACGCCGAGGCAAAATTTCCAGACGAAAACGCTCAAACCATATTCCAAGTGATCGTTGTGAAAAAGTACATTCTCCATGAGTGCATATATTTTTTATGAGCCTAATATGCAAAACAATCTTTTTCGAAGAAATAAAGTATTGTCCCGAATTTCAGCACTCGATTCAATTAATTTAATTATCAATCTTGATTAGCAATGTTTTACCTGAGCTGCCAGATTTTTATTGCTCTATGGTATTTGTATAACGGATTAATACTCACAGAGATATCACTTATTATACCTAGCAATTTAAATTACTTTTCCACCAACCCAATATAATGAAACTTCACAAATCGATTTGAAATAAAAGGGTATTCCATGCATCTAAGCATCTTTTAGAAACCATTTTATACTTTTCATTCTCATTCCTTTAACTAAATTGTATGTTTTTATGTATAAAATCAAGAGTCGAATAACTTGCTTATTTATATTATCTGTTTTGTACTTAGTTATAAAGAATTTTATGTTTAACTAAATTTAATCTGAAATGTATAAAACTAATGTAAAATTATAGTATGTAACATATATGGTAAATTTATGGATGGAAAGTTTGATAGGAACATGATTACTTACAATAGATGCCTTCACTAATCATCGATCACATATTGTAGACTAAGGAATCCGACTATCTAGTACACTTATTTAAAATGACACAGCTGATGATACAGTAATAATCTGTTCTGGGCTCTTATCATCTGACACCGGGTAAAACACAAATCAAATACTAGGAAACTGAAAGTCATATTCAAGCCCCGTTGATGCCCTCTGGAAACAAAGTGTTAGATATTTTGGATTTGCCTTAGATCCAAAAAACCATTCTAAGACCATGTCAGTTATATCAATAAAAAAAAAAGAGTAGAGTGCTTTGCGTCATTCGAATTTTGAACATTGAAAACAAAATGTATATCTTCAGATCAGGTTTTCAAGTTATATAAAATCTTCTATGGTGCCCCAGTTTGGACTGATATTGCTCAAAGCCATTTAAACAAACTACATGTTATACAAAATAATTTGTTTAAAATGATTTGTAACTTAGCTTGGCACAATCTTGGCTTTCATAGCCAATCCTGAACTCATTAATTTAAGATATCATAAGCACAAACAAATGTATACTTATTATAAACAGTGAATAGATTGAATTAAATTGAATTGATATTTTAATTTGATTCAAATTTTGAATGAAAATTTCTTTTTTTTTTTTTTAAAGAACTAACCCATAATGTTGTGTCTTCTTCATTGTTTTTTAAGTGTAACCTAACCAAACAGGAAGGTGAACTCAATAAATTCTGTTTTTTATTATAGGTAACAACAATACTAAGAGCTCTAATGATATCTTAAAGGTTTGTTTTCTTTAGTATTGTTGCCTCCATTGTTTAATTGAATTCAGGCTGTAGACACTTATGAGCATAGATAGCTATAGATTCGAGCGCTGTGATAACCCATCTAAAACCGCATTGACCTTTCTAGACCTTCTTCTATAGTTCTGTAGTACTTGCATGGTTTAAATGAATACGCTACCAAATTATGTTAAATTAAATTTAAAATCGGAAACTAAAGGTTTTAAGGGAGAAGGTAACCACTTACTATGTAAACAGTGCATAATGGAATAAATAAATCAATGAATGAGCTGATTACTTAAAATGGTCACCAGCATACTACTTAATATACATATGGTAAATAACGGTAACAGATGAGTAATTCGACAGTTGCTCACATAACGAGAGTCAATCAATAAGCAATCGCGAAATGAGTTAAGATATTTGACCATTGACTTTAATCCATTGATTAAGCCTGGATAATAAGAGTATGAATATCTATATCTTCCTTTCAAAAAAGTTTAAGAATCATGTTGAATGCTTTGCATTTGATTACCCTGGTTAAGTTAATTATTTTCACTATATCTTCGTATTGATAGTTTAATAATAAATCTCTATTTTGTTCCCAAGCAGAGATTATTTTGAATCAAGTAATAAAATCTCCCAAACAAACAATAATTGTTGCCCATTAATTTTTGAGGCAGATGTCAAACAAATCAATCATGGATCAGACAAGTCTACCACTGAGGTTGAGCTTGAACAGGTTGAAGGCTACAAGAATATATGAGTTCCAACAGAACACTTACTATCTGATTCGAAGACACGTAAGAAGTTTGGGAAGAAACTCATTTTGTGTGGGTACTTGGAAGAAAAGCATTAATAGAAAAAATATCTGCTATTCTCAAATTTATGAAAGTACAAATTATACACATGATTGTATTTATAAAAGCCTGAAAATTGTTCAGAGAGAACCAAGTGGGATAAGGATATTTAGTAGAAATGAACATATGTACGTTAAGTATTAATCAATCTGAAATTTAAAATGATTTCATTGTTTGACCGGTGGTAGTTTATAAGTTTTTCTATCCACCGGAATATGGGTACTCGTTAATCGACCCTCGTACATACACTTATTCATTTATTCATAAGAAAAAAGAATAATGTCACAAGGCAACTTCTTTTATATTACCCAGAATGAGAAAAAAATGAAATGAGATTACAACGACAACGACGACGATGACGATGACGACGACAACGATAACGACAACGAGAACCATGACTTGGGTTCATAATATATATATATATATATATACAATACATTCTAATGTATATATGTATGTATATTGAACAATAATACAACATTGTTCTGGTTGTTGTTGCTGTTGCTGTTATACTTATAATATTGTATAAATATTATGGTTACATATGCATGCATATTAAATTCCATTTGGCTGAAACAGGAAAAAAAAAAAAAAAAAAACCAAACGAAAACCAAAAAAATATCTTTACCATTGAATTTAAGTCGGGGTCTACATATGGATATGTTTTGTAAATAAGAAAGAATGAATGCTGTGATGTGCCGTGCCGTGCTTCGCTTCATTATTTTGAATAGAGTTTTATCGTCTGTTTATCAAGTTGTCATAAATTTTAAAATAAGTAGACGAAAAAAAATGGGCTCTATGAATACCTAAGATGTGACGCCAAAATATTAAAAGAAACAACAGGTATTAATGAATATGTCTTACTACAATATTATAGATTAAAAATGGTAAACTAAGGAAAAGAACTAAACTCATGATTATAGCAAATTTAGTGATTTATGTGAATAGAATATGTATTGTATATTTTAAAAAAATTGTTTTTTTTTTTTTTTTACTTGGTGCATTGAGATTCAGTTTGATTTGGAAATCTTAAGGAGTATCGATCTTACAGGATCTTACAGGTCCTTTTCGGACAAATTCTTTGAAATATTACAATAGTATAAATTTTTAATTGAATATTAGAAGTTTGAACTATGAAAGCATACAAAAGATTTTCTTATCTTCAATGAACTTTTAACTCAACACAACTACAATATATTACCATGACTCCTTCTCCCTGGCAACATATAAACAAATGTATGTATATATTCAGGAGTCCTTCCGAGACGTCTTTTGACAAAGCCTTATGAATAAAGAGTGAGTAATAGGCGACTGATATTGATTTTCTAATCCTGTTTACCAATTTTGATTGTTCTTATGTCTACTCTGAAAGACTTAGACATAAGTTATGCTGTTGCTGTTGATGTTGCTGTTGCTGATACGGTTCCGAAACTATTCTCTAATTTAAGGGGTCTTTCAGAGTGTCTATGACATTGCAATTGTTTAGTAAAAGTAATCATCTTTCATTGATCTTCAAATCTTATACATAATTGAAGAATCAACATACACACTTACAATACTAAAATAAATCTGTTTTAAATTTCAGCATGATAACTTAAGAATTCTGAAATCAATTGTTATAATGAAACTTAATCGATGGAAGTTACAATGATTGAGAAGAATAAGATTATTTCGCAATAACACAACTAAATAGATTACAAAAGTGTGACTTACAGGGTATAGAGTTGTGATCTAAACTATAAGAATAAAAGTAAGTACAAAATTTTAGTGAAGATACCAATGATGTTTTTTATGTGAATGAGTAAATAAATGAAGATAGATAGAAATATAAGTAGATAGAAAGTTGGTCGTAAACATGTTGAATGCGAAAGTTTATTCGATTCGTTATCATTCATTATACAATTTCTTCTTCCTTTGTTTGTCACATAATTAAAATTGACATAAAACTAGCAATGAAAGAAGATTGCATTCAAGAAAATATGTGGACATTTTAAATGCAGAAAAATTTAGTCAATCAATTATGTACTAATTACTAATGCTTAAGTTCTTAAGCATAATCTGTATGCGGAAGCAACACACCATCCAGGCTAAAGCCTTTCACTCAACAACCCTTCAATTATTTTTATTCAAAAAATAATCTTTGCGTGACCCTCTCTTTCTGTACACTGACGCTTCAAAGACCAATAGTGTAATCCAGTTATCAGTAATCAACATCAGGGTCGCAACATCTAACAAATTCTAACTGAAGTTCATTTTTCCACCCCATTTCTGATTCGCAGCTTATACAGCATAGAAGCAGAGTAAAGAAGCAATCATTAATTGTTCTCTCCTCCCTTTTAATAGCAAAATATGTATGTTAATGTGTGTAGTAAGAAGAGTTACTCTTTTTAAAACCAATATTACTAATTCATTTTTATATGAGATATATTCATAAAATATAAGTCACTGGTGAACTTTTCACAATCAACTGTTCAACATTTTCACAGAATGTATTCATTTCCCTAATCAAAGAATTATAATTCTTCATAATTCCAATCCCGATGACAACTTCATCCTTCCAATAGTTTTTTTATGCTCTTCACGTAACGAATAGTCTTTAGTCTTTGGCATAAATCAGAAGGACAGAACGGAGACTCCATACATTGAAATAAAACACAGAATAATGGTATCGGATTGTGATATAAATGCGCAAAAAATCAAAACTTAAACTTCTGTCAATAAACACATAGAAAAGAAACTGACAAAAGAAATTGATACAAAAGATCCACAATATACAGATGTAGACGTATCAGCAAATCAATAAATATTTCAAGAAAAATAAAGCAGTAGACTTGAGTATATTCAAAGCACCATTTGAAGAGGAATGAATTTTAGACTCAGCGGAGAAATACATATATCGACGGAAATATTTGCGAAAGAGAGGGCGACTTATAATTTCATTAAAAGAGGGCAAGACAACATCTTGAATATAGTGGGTGCATAATTTCAATCTGTTTATGCTTCAGATAATTGTAACCGTTTTTTGACATTCCTTAATAGGTTTTAGACCAATCAGTGTTCAAAAACCACTTTTAATATATTCAAAATTTTAAATAAATTAAATACATAACATAGAAGAAGATTATTTCATTACAGCCGCCCATTGAACAAATATGCAAAAAAAAAAAAAAAATTACGAAGTCAAAGAGACAATCGAAACTACTATCCCGCCTTCAAGGTACTATAGAAATTAAAATTAGAAATAGCACCTATCACAATTAAAAAAGAACGCATACTCACCTTGGTCTCTGAAAATTATAACTGAGACACATTTCTGAAAGACTATACCCCACAGGAAATCTACCAACAAAAGTTCAAAGAATTCATTACCACACATTTCTTGTTGACGACAGAGTATCATATAGTGTTACAAATGAAAAAGAAGTTATAATATACCAGTTACTACCCCAATTTTCATCAATATTCACTGCTAACATGTTTGCTATAGTCATCCACTCTCTCTCTACACATTTCACACAATAGAAAATATAAACAACCACAACTATTATGCGATGTCAATCAGGCAAATATTAGCCTCAAAAAGTAATAAAATATTAATGGCATGGGTCCCCGGACAATATAAAATAACAGGCAACGAATTAGCAGATGAAGTTGCCAGAAATGCTTACAAATATCCCTTACCAGAATTAATAGCTTAACCCTTTCAGATATCAGTAAATACCTGACTCGCTACCACCTTGAAAAATTCAAAGATACAATATGGAATAACATCTCACTCCACTAAACAAACATAAGCCCCAATAAAACAAGAACAAACAATTTCAATTCCAATAACATATCACGTACCGACACAATAAAATTCATGAGACAAAGACTGGGTCACACTAAACTTACCCACAGTTTTAAAATAAACAAAACTCCTCCAGCAATACAATCCTAACCACAACCCACATCCTTTTAAATTGTCCCTTATACCAACAATACAGATCCCACTTCCCTTATTATTTATCAGTAGAAGAAATTGCTTCTTTTAAAGAAATAAATAAAACAAACAATAGTATTTCTTAAAAACTCTAATCTATACCAAAATATATAATCAGTATTAAAAGAAACAAAATAAATAAATTTATAATATACTCGTATGTTTAATTTTAATAACAAAACATGTAAATATTATGTACTTTACTTTCCTGTAATTTAATTGTAATAGTTTTAGAGATGAAAGACCTTGCGCTCTTATTGCTCTTAAAATTGTTAACTAAGTTATAATTTCTTATTATAATATTAGTTCTAAATAATAATAATAATCAAAAAGAATGGTATCTTCGACTAGGCCGAAGATCTAACATTCTTTACACAGCCCCTAGAAAAGTTTTTTGTACGGGAGCTATACGATCCAGTAATCAACGGCTAATGAATATGAATTACAAACTTATTGTGTTCAAATTTCAAGATGATAGCATAAAAAACAAAAACAGTTTTTCTAAGAAGAAAATGAATTTGAGTAGGGACCTTGCATGGGAGGTACTGCACCTAATAGTCCGAGAATCTTGAAATTTTAGTGGCCAAAGTATATGGGTTAAAGCACTTCTAGTTTTTAAATTTCATTTCGATGGCACAAAAATCAAAAAAGTTTATCTAATAAGAACGTGAATTTAAATGTGACCAGACACTCATAATGTCCAAATTTCAGTTCGATCGAACTATAAATAAAAACACTAATAGCTTGTAAATTACATGCCCTCTAGTTGTTAAGTTTATTTTAGTTTAAATAATAAATACCAAATTATTATTTGTTTTCTTGGTTGAATTTTTCGTTACGCTTAATTACTTAAATAAAACTTGTAATGCCATGAATTTTGCTCTTTCTTCGAAAGATAATTCTTTGCCATTTTCATTTAAATATGATTTCCGGCATATGGCCAAGTCGGCTGGTTCGGTGGAAGTCCAATTGGTTTAATTTGGTTTGCCATTTCATCATGAATAGACTTATGACACCTGACCTGAACAACGCTTGTAAATTGTGCAGATTTTTTTTTACGAAAACCTTGGTTCAGTTCAAGAAAATCATCACGCTCTTTGTCTATTTTACGGTGGACATAATCATCACCCGTGAATTGGCCTTCAAGCGATTTAACAATATTGGATTTTTTTTTTTTATTGGGCTATGTGAAGTCTCTGGATAATCCAAAGGCAATTAGAAAATAACATTCGTCATGTTATCACTGATATGCGGCTTTGATTGTTGCAAAAATTGATGAAAATCTGATAGATAGATAGATAGATAGAAAATCGATCAGATTCATTCTGCGGTCTACATTGTAGTTTTAATTAAAAAATTGAATAAAAAATCACATCATTATTACATGGAAATGCATTATACAATATATAAGAGCAGCGAAAATCTTAATCCCTTATAGGTAATTCTCGCAAAAGGGCTCAAGAAGACCTGAAGCTAACTTGGAATAGTCTTAGGCTTCTTAAGAAGAAAATGCTGTGTTGACTTACATAAGAAGTAAATAAGTTTCAATGATATCAATGTAGATTATTTACTCGCAAATAGACATTTCATACTTGTCGCCATAGATAATCTTATAAACTTTCCTAAGGATTTCTAAACTTTCGGAGTAGCAACTACTATAATTATGGGGTGAGTTACAAAAGACCTATTTGATGCCGCTCAAGGTGACTAGCTCCTGGCACTCAATAATCTAATCTACCTTATAGATCTTAGTTATAGTAAATAGTAGTTAACACATTGATTTAATATTGACAAATATTAAATATTCAATTAACTTTATTAAATAAATAACGTAATAAATGAGATATGTTAGGGAGACAAAGAAATATGGAAACAAGGTCAGGACTGTATAATACAATAGTAAAATAGTAGTAGTAGTAGTAGTTGTAGTAGTAGTAGTAGTAGTAATAGTGTAGTAATAGATTGACGCTTCTTTTAAAGCTGACATAGTACTTATTACGTTAATTACGCTAACGATTAAACTCAACGACATCAACTCAACACTTTTGTTAACAACAACAAACACAAAATAATAATAATGCTTAATAGGAACAGCAACCGGTAAACCCCATGAAGCATAAAAAATACATATACATATATAACAAAAAAACAACAACAATAATAAATGCGACACGCCAAGAAGTTACTCAATAGTCCCCATCCCCATATTTCCCATAAAAAGCCACGCAACAATTACTCCGGTTTTGTTATTATTATGTTCCCCTTCCATGGCGTTTCCACAATCAACCGTCCTTCTACTAAGTGTACGTATACGCAAAGACTTATGTACTTATAAGTACAATATGCATGTATGTATCTTCCTTTAAAGCTTACAGCCTAAGCATTCGTTCCACCCAAAACTCAAACATAAACCCCGTGATCAAACTCGACCACATACCTCGATATGTACGAGTATGTATATGGATGTGTGGACGTTATACTGTGTCCTTATATTTTATGTTCCACACACCGGGAAAATAGCTTAACTTAATTATGACAATTAAAAGCTTTTTGTGTAATTCATTCGAGCGCAAATTAAGCAACGAAAGAAATAAATTAAGTATCGATGACGATAGTAAAAGGTTATTAAAGGAACAACGAGGACTCAACTCGATTCGATTCGATTCGATTTGTAATGGGGTGGATGGAGGCTTAGAATATAGCGACGAAAGCAGTAAAAACCCTGACCGACATGTACATATGTACATATACATATATGTATGAATTATCTCTATGTAAAATATATACAAAAAAAAAAACAGGCATCGAAACTAAGTAAATGAAGAGAACTTGAATGAGGGTGAGGCTGAGGGTGAGGGTGATGGTGATGGTGATGGTGAGATTGAACCCAGAGAGGGTTAGTAAAACATAGTGGAAGTAGCGATGGGCTTACTAGTTGAGGGTTATTTAGGGTATCGTTGTCGTCATTCCCCGATGTAATGAAATAAAACTGGTACACAATAAAATGAGTGAATGGGAATAAAATAGAGAATTATTTACGTGCATCATGTGCCATAGACATACGCATAAAGCGTATTGAATGAATGGCGGCATGAAAGGTTGAGTGAATAAATGGATGATTGGATGGTTGGATGAATTGATGTGATATGATGTGATGTGATGTGATGAATGATGTTTGGAGTAATGGTTAGAATGATGACAATTCAGTCTAAACACTTGTAGATGCACATATACATTATTTTTTTTATTTTTTTTTTTTGTTTTATATTTGTTTGTTTTATTGCTTTGTATTGTTTTCTATTTAAAAGGATAAAAAATGAAAAACGGGGTCATCAGTTAGGTTTAGGAAGACTAAAGAAGATTTTGGAAAAACAAAGAAGTGCTAAAAATAATAAAGGGGTAACCAAGGGAAGAAGAAAATGGGAGTGTATAAACAATAAGAGCATGAGGAGGAGTGACTGTGTGAATAGTTAAGATTTGAAATATGCTTATGTAATATGGTATATATGAACGCTCAAAGGGAGTTGAATTTAAATCTATATGTTAGATAAAACAGGCAGCTTGTGACTTCACCAGATTGCTAATTTTATCAAACTGCCCAAATACTTAATAAACGGTAAGCCGAGAAGATGAGTTCGTCTAACAAGAAGAGCAGGACAGTCACCCTCTGATCTGATTCTTCTTCTGATTCTTCCTCATGTTATGGAACATATATCTTTCGGCCCATCAGCCCATTTGTGTACTTTTGTCAGCATACGAATATTTTTCTTGTTAAAGTTTAGTTGCACGGAGGTTTGTTTCGGGTGCTAGCAAAGCCAGAGTGGCCTAGCACCAGTGCAACTAGGCTCATTTACCCACTTCATGATCTTTGATTCCAGTCCTGAAAATATGTCTTTTAAAGGTCAATGAATATCAGCAATTACTATAGATACAGGCAGTGACATTTTCTTTCTAGCACACTCATCCACCATCTCCTTAACTATAAAATCAGAATGGCCAAGTACTCAGATTATTATAATTGAGTGCTGTCACGATTGGTTAAGAGACGCCAACATGGTATTAATAATTTTGCTCTTCATACAGTGAGAAGCCAGAGCTTTGATTGCAAAGTGTTTATCAACTTTTTGCATAGATCTTAGCCTGAAAATACTACACCAGTCTGATAGGCGGTACAATAGCTGAGGCGCCAACTCCTCTTAAAAGATGCCAGCACCATAGCCCATCTGTGTATATTGATAGCTCGTCTTGCCTGTTGGCATTGTCTCCCTTTCAAACATAACTCTCTGGAAATCTTATTATTTAATTATTATTCCATTGCGAAAGATGGGACCATTTATTAAAAAATCCTGAACAACAAAAGTTATCACAAGAAAAATCCCTTAAAACAAATATAAGAAAGTTTACAAAAGATTATAGCAGTTTATGTATGTACAAGTATATGGATATCTCTAATCTCTCTCCGGCAATTTAAGATTCAAAACTCTATTTTTTTTTTTTTTTTTTGGTAATAATAAAGTTTCACATTTAATATACTAGAAAGCCTAAAAATATCGAACAATTAATTTTCTGTTAGATTTATTCAAATGGTTTTAATTTAAATGAATACATGTTTTCTAATTTTTTTTTAATACTTGATAGCGCCTTCCTTGTCCTTAATGACACTTCTCACACCATGGAGCATGGAAGCAACTAAAGTTGAAAGGTCTGCATACCAAGGGTTGTCAAGCATTTCCTGTAAGTCAGCCATAGTTTTCTTTCGATTTTTTCTTTCAAATTTGCGCCCCAAACTTTTCCAATTAGATTGAGGTCTGAACTTGGGGAAACCAAACAAATTATATCCAGAAATAAATGTGCTCAGGTGGGAAGTAATCATATTCGTAATTTTATAAGACACCAAACCCGAGGAATACAAATTAATGAATCTATCCGCATTATCGGTCCTCTATATCTCCATTAGAAAATGAGGTTTATTCCGAAAATCTTAACGCCATCCTCAGCAGAAATAAAGAATATATGTAAACCCCTTATAGAAATTATTATTATTTTGCACCATTTTACAGAAACCTTGGACTCATATACACAAATACTATTTTCCCAAACACAGCTGATTCTTTTTACAATAGATACTGTTCTATGTTCTGTTTGCAGATGTTGAAAGAAGTTTCAATACGAATAAAATCTATATGATTTATTCATAGAATTTGAAATTATCTTGTTTAAAAATAGAAAAGTAGGAAGACAAAATCTTAATTATTAAGAGATAAGTAAGACTTACAACTACTTAGTAACCAACTAACGGATAACTTACGTTGGTATTTGGTGAGTTCAGCCAAGTACCAACACAGGCAATCTTATTAACTCTAAGTGTGTTTTAAAATTAAGTGCATATTGAGTGATTGATCGATTTTTTTCTTTTCAGCGTTTGCACATGAACAATTTTTTATAATAATGCTGTTGCATATGTAAAGGGTAAGCTAAGGAGTAAATTAAGAAGTTTGTTTTGGGCAATTTGCAGGCTCTTGGTGTGTACGTGAGCACAGTCACCCCTAATTTGTGATCCATAAAGCAAGATTGGAACAAATATTGATTTGAAAATAATCAATTTGTTATGCAGTGACAACTGTGCCTTACGATTAATCAAAGGATAGAGCGCATACGAATAGTTTTGTTGATTTTGCCAAGCCTTTTGTCCATGTGAATTTTGAGTGTAAGTTTGCTGCAGAGGAGTTTTCAGCGTTAAGCTTAATTTTCCAATTTTTGTAATACTCTTCAGTGAATATTGAAATATATTTTTTCTTGTATATTAAAGTGCCGTTACAATTGCAAGTACAGGTAAGTCCCTTGAAATACTCGGGCACTGTTAGTCAGGCACTGACACTCGATTAAACACTTTGTAGGTCAATGAAGAATTTTTGGGTTCTTGAGGAAGGTGTATGTATGATTTTTATTAAGTAAACTGGTGTGTTTATAGTGATTAGTTTGTTCACTAATTCATCATGTTTTACTGTGTTAAATGTCGCTTGTATGTCTAGGGTTGTAAGCCCAACAGACTTCTCATATAGCATACTTTTCTTAATGTACTGCTTAAATTTGAAAAATGGATCTGAGAGCCTGGAGCCAAATTGTGAAGTTGGTATAATGAAGGATGTATCTAAACATTAAAAAATAAAAAACACTTTCGCAAATCAACACTTTCAGCTGCCAGGTCGATCGTTATCTGATGAGTCCGCTGATTTACCAGATTTAGAAATAGCAATGATTTCACACTTGCGGAAAGTAGTTCTTTGTGTAATTGTAATTTTTAAAGTTTTTTAAAAATTGATATGTTTTTGTAATTGAGAGGGGACTCGAGTATTTTTGATTATAATTTCGTTTATTGAGATATTTGATTCTTAAACTATTTTGTTATTGTAATAAGCCAAAGTAGTTTTTCTTTTTGTAGTAATTTTATTTGTCAACATTTACTATCAAAGATCTGATGGGTGCTATCTCTGTTCGAGAACTATCAAGAAGACTGAGATTGAATCCACGGAATCTTTTGACTGCTATGCGCTTTTTCCATGTCAATCTTTTATCAAGCCACATGACTAAATACTTGACTTTATTTCTTTTGGGTATTACAATTCCATTGAAGCGAGTCCAATCATTGCCTTTATGTCAAAGTGCAATAAAGCATGGATAGATTTGTCTGTATTTACCGCTAAGTTCCATATGATTTCCAGTCTTGAATTTTGTTGAGCTGGCTTTGTAGCAGTGGCTTTGCCACTCTTGCACTGGGGAAAGTAGCAAGTATTGCTGTATCATCTGCAAATATGGCTATGGTTATCTCGTCGTACCTTCAGTTGGGCATGTCAGCTGTGTAGATGTTATAGAATATTGAATTCAATACAGTTTCTTGTGGAACGCCTGACTATATATTTATAATTACAATTTTGGCTTTTCCATATCTGACGTAGAAGCTTTTCTGTTTTGTAGATATGAAACTGTGAAGCTGGTTCTTATTACCACGTTATTTTAGAACTATATACATATGTATTTATATTCTGGTCCACAAATAAAATTCATCAGCTATATGAGATTTTAAATTGAATCTCTATATATACATGTTAAGAGTAGTAGCCCCTGTCCCTGGGAGGCAGTCCCGCACGGTATTATTTAAAAGGAGGATATTAACTGAGTGCAGAGCAAGTTGAACGGCTGTGAGTGATCAACAGATATCGTGATGTGAAGTAGCTTTTGAATAACCTTTTATTATTTTATTGTCGAATTATCCTACATTTAATTATTGTTAAGCTATCTACATTTTATTATCGAATCATCATACATTTTAATAGTGAATTTAATAAATATTAATACTTTAATTTAATAACCAAACAACCATTACATACAACGGTACTATATAATCTTAGGACTTTGAACTGTTAAGCTATCCATAGGGATACCTATTTTTACTAAATTCGATATCTTTTATGTTTCAACCATGGCTCTGTAATATTGAGATGATGAACAACGATATATATATATACGTATATCAACATTATTGTATGAGAATTTATATTATGTAAGCAAGTAAGAAGTACGTTATAGCATGGTATGGTATGGTATGGTATGGTAGTGAGTATATACAAAAGTCGTAAAGTTACAAAAGCACTTTTGCCAATTTCACGTTGCTCAATGTCGTGCTGTTTGTTGGTCGAAGCCAAAGCAAAAGCCAACAACTAACCAGTGATGGAACCCCAAACATGGGACAGTGCAGTGCATTTGGAACAACGGCACGATACCCTGGTCGATGAAGATGCCGACACGTGCGTTTCTTTTTTTGTTTTTGTTTTTTTTTTTTATACCAATAGCTTACAACCCTTAAATGTCATGATATCTGTATAATGTTTCCATTCTATATGATAAAAACAAGAGAGACAGAGTGAGAGAGTGAGAGAGAGAGAGAGGGTGTGTGTATGCGAATGTGTATGGGAGGAGTGAAAGAACCGATTCGACCCGACCCGTACGGTTAGACACTTCACAACTTAAATTAAGAATGTGGATGGGAATGAAGATAAATATTTCCTTTTTTTCTTCTCATTTTTTTTTCTTTTTTGGTCTTTTAATTTTTTTTGGTTTTGGTTTTAATTTTTGTTTGAAGAATGAAGCTCTATCAACCTCCTTCCCACCCTTCCTTATTTCTTTCCTTCCTCAATAAACCAACTACCCTTCCGTCCTTCCTCTCTGCCTTCTCTGTAGCATTTCTTCTTAATCTAAACATATGTAATGGCAACCAAAAAAAACAAATTTACACATCAAATTGCTGCATCAAAAGTCTTATAGGTGGGTAAAAATTATTATTAACGTTATTATGGGGGACTCAGCAGATCTATGTGTGAACAGATGTCGAAATGGTGAACAAAATGAAATGGAACATCAGACAGATGGTAAGCACGTTTAACTTAGTATATGACATCATAGTTGATAAAAATTATAAAATAACTTTCACAGGAGAGATGGAGAAGGTTTTAGAAAATTTATTAGCCAAGCTTTGTGCTAAAGGATTAGTAAATGGAAAAAAAGAGGACCAATAGAGTAACCTTGTAGGTGTTTATTATATTTACTATGTTACATAGTTACTATATAAGCAGATAGGGATATCATGAAAGATGTCAATCGGAAAACTTGCCACTTGAAGGAGTACGGAATTAAGGGCTGAAGCGGCATGTTTGGACGTTGTTGAGGTCAGAAGTCTAAACTATTAAATTTTAATAAGTAATAATATGTGCCTTTGCGTGTTTACACATAAGCAATCAACACAATAAACGTTTTGCTGCATTTTATAGTCAATTGGCGGATTGTCTGCGGCCTTCTTCCTCCTCCATACAAGTCTCATCCACATTCAAATCCAACAAGCATTTATCTATCCATTTGTTTGTCAGTCGGTCGCTCGACTTGGCGGTTTTTCCATGTGTTTGTCTGCTTGTCCAGTTTGTCCGTGCCGTTGGCAATCCTAATGCCCCTTAGCACTTTGTCTGATTTGACAAGCTTTGACAATAACTTGTTTTGTTTTGTGTTTTGTGTTTCGGTTTCAGTTTCAATCGACTGCATTGGCATTTAGTAAGTCAAAATTCGAATTCCATTCGACTTGAGGATAATAATATTATTTCATATATGATTAAATTTTTTTTTTTGTTTTTTAAAGCCTTATATGGTACCCTAGTGTGATCTCCAAAATTTATTTTTCTAACTGGTTAAAGCTCTCATTTTGAATGCAAATATACAGTAATTTTTTTTTTAAGAACAAAATTTCAGACTAGTGGTTGATGACCATTTTGGACAGGATTTGTTCCTTTTAGAACTGGTGGATGTTGGATGTCTTTATTTCTGATACACCACAGAGTGATTGCCAGTAATTGTTTTAAAGATTTTGTATTAAGCTCTAAGTTAAGTATACTCAAAATTGTCTTTATTAAGAACTTTAAGGTTAGTTGTACAATGAAATATTCTACTCAAGGCTGAAAGTATATCTTAAGATGAGTAGCCTTTGATTTGTTGTTCTAAATCTTTCTTAAGTCATGTAATACGTAATTAAATAGAACTGATTAAAATAATTTCATTTCTCATTTAATATAAAATGGTAATATTACTTTATATATGTACTTAATTTAATGTTTGTTATACAAGTGATAAGGAGAATTTCTTTGTTGTTTCAATGCTTCTATAGATCTGTATGTAATTGTAATGGATATTGAAGAATTCATTCAGTTTCTTTGCCCTATAATATATAGTATATACAATCGCTTTAATCAATTATTCCATAGACTTATATAGAACATTCTATATTGGTTTCTGAAAAGGAAGCTTCTAGGAGAGCTCGATTAGAGACTAGTATAGAAGATAAGTTAACAGTACTTTTGAGTAATTTTTTTTGTACTTATTCTGAATAATCATTAAGTATTGTAATAAATAAATAAATACACCAAATAAAAAAATATATGAGTATACGAGTACTTAGAATAAAATCACTTATGCTCTGCTAGTATTTGAATTCATTGGTTTTGCTGTTCACTTTTTATCATTCGCATTTTTCTTCTCCTCCTGTGGTCATCAAAATGTATCCTACCTAGAATACTATTTTGCTACTCTAAACAATATGTCACTGGTTCTTAAGCTTATGTAGTCCACGCATTATCTTTAACATAACATTGTCTTCACGAATTCTATCCCATCTCAACCCTAAGCATTTTATGTCCTTCTTAACCTAAGCTAACTTCTGGCAAACCCATATTGTTATCTATATATAGTATACATATGTCGCCCCACCCCATTCCAAGCCTTCCTTAAGTTTGAAGCATGAAACCAAGAAAATTGTTATGGTTGAATTTTGTTTCTTAAGATTTTTACACATATGTATTACACAAAATCTTGTTTATAATATTAAGAAGAATTTTAATTCGGCAGGATCTATTTATAGGTGGTGGACCGTAGTTTCGAAACCATTGTCATATGCCAATGCAAAAGTCAAGCACAGTGTCAGTCAGTATTATCATTATTATCAGCTCTATGATAATAATTATCTTTTATCAACACCACGAATACTATTATCGGTTTGTCTATTGCCTGAAGCGCCCGGCAGTCGTTTGGTCGCTATTATTCTTGTTGCTTATGCTGTTGACATGATAAAGAGTAAATCCATTGGATAGGAGTATGTACAACATAACGACCGACAAACCAACCGACAGACATAAGGTTCAATGTAAACAGTTTGCAAAGAGTGAAATATATACAAGGTGTGTGTCAAAAGTTTCCGAACTTTTCAAAAAGAAAAAAACTACAAAATAGTTTGGAATGAAACT
>JBANCV010000717.1:17409-27569 GCA_037040105.1 Amiota albilabris | reverse complement strand
TAAGTTTCTGACCCCTATTCATCAATCATGTAAATTTCAAGATGCTATGATTTCTGGATCGCATAGTTCCCATACAAATATTGAGTCATAATATTGAAACGCAGTATGTGTACTGATTCTACCCTGAACATAAAGAAAAAGCGAGAGAGAGAGAGAAAATATTACAGTTTGTTTTGTTTAGTTGCTTGCCGTTATGACAGTGGCGTATATTTTACCAGAGCTATGTTTTAAAATGAAACACTCTCAATTTTTGAGCTATCCTCTTTTAATAGTCGTGTGATAAGCCGATATTATTGTCAATTCATGTTTGTTTGTTTTCGATTTAAATTTTGGCTTATCTATTTTTTTTTTTCAAACTAGATTTAGCAAAAAATTGTGCTCCTGATGACATTGTTGCTACTTTATTGAAATTATTGTAGTTGGTTTCAAATTTTAAATTAAGTGCAAATCTTACTTGTTTCAAAAATATTTTGTCCAATTATATCTAAATTTGTTTTCTTGTTATAACTACAATCGAAATTGGTTTCACACCGTCTTTTTTCTCTCTATGCAGTTGCTATTATTGATAAAGTAAATAACGATATAAAATGTGAAGTAATATTTTTACCTACTTTCTTTTGCATCTTAATTCTGGCAATTAAAGCTGTTAAAAAAATTTTTACCATAGAAATATATAACACATTTTTATATGGACAATCATTTGATAACCGTTAGATTTTATAATATTCCACTAATTTTATTTTAAACAAAGTATGCAAACGGAAGTTTAAATAATCAATTTAAATATTCGTATAGCTTCACCACCAATATATACATATTCTTGTCAGCCATCACCATGTGGTGCCAATGCACAATGCCATCAACAAAATCAACATGCAATTTGCAATTGCCTACCTATGTTTACAGGCACGCCGCCATTTTGTCGACCTGAATGTATTATTAGTTCTGAATGTCCGAAAGAAAAAGCTTGTATTAATCAACATTGTAATGATCCTTGCCCCGGAGCTTGTGGCAATAATGCTGAATGTCATGTTCACAGTCATAGCCCAATGTGTTCATGTAAGCCGGGTTTTACCGGAGATGCGTTAAGTAGCTGTCAAATCCTTCTACATAAGATATAATCTGTTTAAAACAAAGCAACGGTGATTAATAGAAATTTTTCAAAAGCCAATTCATTTTCACCAATGAATGTTACAAATCCATGTGAATCTTTACCATGTGGTCTTTTTGCTAAGTGTCAAGAACAAAATGGGCAAGCTGTTTGTTCATGCTTATACAACTTTATCGGTACTCCACCAAATTATTGACCAGAGTGCATAATAAACTCAGAGTGCTCCAACAACATGGCATGCATAAGCAACAAGTGCCGTGACCCATGCCCTGGTTCATTCGGATTATTAGCTATCTGCAATGTTATTAGTCACGCTCCTAGCTGCTTATGTCCTGTAAACTTCACAGGCGATCCATTCATAGGCTGTCATTTCTCATTGCCTCCAACGCTCCAAGAAAATAGTATGATTCTTCATTAAATTTTAAATTCGATCATGAGCTAAATTTAATTTTGTTTTAGTCCAAACTAATGCCTGCTACCAGTCTGCCTGTGGTGTTAACACAATATGCAAAAATGGACAATGCACTTGTAAACATGGATATAATGGCAATCCTTTTATCATGTGTCGACCTGAATATGTTGTTAGTTCTGATTGTCCACATAACCGTACATGCATACGTAATAAATGCCTAAATCCATGTTCAGAAATTTGGGGACGTAATGCCATTTGTGAAGTAACCAATCATGCAGCAATGTGCCGTTGTCATGATCAGATGACAGGAAATGCCTTCGTTGCTTGTGAAACTCTTCACGAATTAAACCATTCCAGTAATCGGTGCACACCATCACCATGTGGAACAAACTCCCATTGTACCATACAAAGTGGCAATGCTATCTGCTCTTGTATCAATGGCTATATAGGTCATCCACCCAATTGCCGATTGGAATGCTACACCAGCTCTGATTGCGCTTTAATACACGATTGCATCAATAACAAATGTCAAAATCCTTGTACAGGAAGATGTGGTCTGAATTCTATTTGTCAAACGGTTCAGCATCGCCCCTACTGCGAGTGTTTAGGCGGATTTACTTGAGATGCATTCAATTTCTGTACACTTATTAATATAAAAAAACCTCAATTTACAACTAATAATTCTTGTTATTCTTCGCCATGTGGTCCTAATTCCCAATGTTCCACTGAAAATGGAAATGTGCAATGCACCTGCAATGCTGATTTTATTGGAATGCCTCCAAACTGTACGCCTGAATGTTTGATCAATAATGATTGTAGCAACAACTTATCGTGTTCCACTCATAAATGTACTGATCCATGCGAAAAAACATGTGGAATCAATGCAAATTGTTTCGTTACACTCCATAAGCCTAAGTGTCATTGTCCCACTGGCTTCAACGGAAACCCCTTTAAAATTTGTTATAAGCTACCTTTAAGTAAGTTTACATTTATATCTTAGTGCACTCTTTATTTATTTATAATTCTTTCTATCGCATATATAAAATTTTTTTAATAAATATTAACTTTTTTCAGTTGCTCCATCGTATCCAATAGAATCAAAGAATATCTGCTATCCGTCGCCATGCGGTACAAATTCGAACTGTCGCATACGCAGTGATAGCTACATATGTGAATGCATAGAAGATTATATTGGTAATCCTTACGAAGGTTGTCGACCAGAGTGTGTTAGCAACTCGGAGTGCTCCCCGAATCTGGCTTGCATACGTAATAAGTGTATTGATCCATGCCCTGGCACTTGTGGTGTGGATGCTATTTGTGCAATAAATAATCATATACCTATATGTTCCTGTTCTGAAGGATATACTGGAAATTCTTTTGTTAATTGTAAACACATTGAGCAAATAAAACCGCACGGTCATTGTTCTCCTTCTCCTTGTGGCCTTAATGCAATATGCAAAACACAACGTGATCAGGCAATCTGTGAATGTATTCCAGGCTTTTTTGGAAACCCACATGGCCACGGTTGCAGACCAGAATGTACATTAAGTTCCGACTGTCCATTAAATAAAGCTTGCATTAATTCTAAGTGTACCGATCCATGTCCAGGAATCTGCGGATACGCCGCATATTGCCAAACAGTAAATCACAACCCGATGTGCAATTGCCCAAGCCATTTGATTGGTAATCCATTTGTACAATGCGTTGAACCTAAACAAGCAGATCCATGTAATATATCACCTTGTCCGAGTAACGGTTTTTGCCGTGTAGTCAACGGTGCTGCTACTTGCGTATATCCAGAATGTATCACAAATGAAGATTGCCAACGAAATCGTGTTTGCCTTAATCAACACTGTCGGAATCCTTGCATAAATGCATGTGGTTTGAACGCAATATGTAATGCCATAAACCACAAAGCATTTTGTATGTGTCCAAAAGGATTCTACGGCTCACCGTACAACCAGTGTAAACATCAAATAACGGAAATGATACCACATGAACCAGAATGTTTAAGCGATGCTCAGTGTACAAACGAACATGCTTGTATCGACCAAGCCTGCAGGAATCCTTGTGATCAGTTAAATATCTGCGGTAAAAACGCTCGTTGCCACGTTCAGCTCCATCGACCACTGTGTACTTGTATAGATGGTCATACAGGAAATGCTTTACAGAACTGCTACATGCTGGGCTGCAGCACTGATGATGATTGTCCATTACAAGAAGCTTGTATCAATACACAGTGTGTAGATCCTTGCATTTATACGCACTGTGGATTGAACGCTATCTGTCAAACCAATTACAATCATAAAGCAAGATGTCATTGCCTTGATGGCTACCGAGGAAGTCCACTATTTGGCTGTGAACGACCTGAATGTAATAGCGATAGTGATTGTGCCTATCATCTAATATGTCGAAATAATCACTGCGAAGATCCTTGCTTATGTGGAGTGGGTGCTCAATGTCGCGTTGATAATCATCAGGCACAATGTAGTTGTCCAATTGGTTACAGTGGTAATCCGCTTAAGCATTGCGAACTTATACCAGTGACGGAAAAAAGTTGTACCATAGATGCGGAATGCCCAAGTAAACTAGCTTGCATCAGGAGCCAATGCAAAAACCCATGTGATATTATCATACCGTGTGGTACAAACGCATTCTGTTTTGTTATCGACACGCTTCCACTACGTACAATGATTTGTCAGTGCAAAAATAATTTTGTTGGTGACGCCAACGTTGGATGCCTTATGGGTAAGCAATGATTTAATTATTTATTTATTAGAATTATAACCTAGTTATAATTATGAGCAATAGCAACAGAGGCCTTCAGCTCAAGGAAATAGTTAGGAAGGATAGGGGAGATTGTTAGAAAAGTGCAGGACAAGACTGGGATATAAACTCGAAGCACTAACCTCCGAGCCAACGAGTTTAAGCAATGATTTAAAGTTGTGGTGAATTTGATATCAATCTGAGTTAGCAAATAAACCGTTTCTTATAATAAGAATAAAAAACTACTACCATGCTAGAAAACTGTATGGGAAACTTCAAAGCGAAAATAAATGGACTTGCTCTAAAAATGAATGCGTTTTATGACGTCCTCATATAAAACGATTACTAGTGTATGGTGTATTTGGTATAAACGAATGCAAATGGTACTCGTAATTATATGGTATGAGTGCACGTGTTAATCAATGCATACTGTCTAGTATTATTATTGTAGTATCAGTGAGTAGAGAATGAAAACGTTGTTGTTCTCACGCACGTATTTGACGTGTTTACAGTGGGGCAAAATTTAGTTAATGTATTTCTTAGTTCATAATCAAATGAATTCCAAAGTCACCTTAGCGAAAAATAAGATAGGAGAGATAATAAAAATTAAAAACCATATTTACCCGCATTTACTCAATTTTGCTCTCCTACAGATAGCATTCGTTTACGGTGACTGACACTACATAGAGTATTCGTTGAACAGAAGGAACACTTCGCATAGTATTAGTTTAAACCGGGTATAATAGGAATTAGTACTTTTCTGTATGCAATATGTGCATTAGAATACGTATAAGTACTATGAGCATGTACTACATATTTATTGTAAACAATACTCATCATACTAGCAAAATGTGTAAGCGATTATAATATCACAACTACTTCTTGTTTTAACTCTCAGCGATTATTAGTAATACCCTTACTCTATCCAAAAAAAAAACGTGTATTCCTTATTTGCTTGTGTACTTTGTATACAAGTTTTGTATTACAACAATAAAAACGTAGTTATTCTCGTTCACGAATTTACGGAATGTTGGCAGGGGAGGTGTATTGAGCGCTTAACACAATGCTTACCTACTGTTTGCATCAGTAAAACAATTTTTTGGAACATTTTCAGAACCGGTTGGAGATCATGGATGTCATTCAAACGACGAATGTTCTGATACTGAAACATGTCGGAACGGCAAATGTGTAAACCCTTGTCTCAGTGTATCGCCTTGCGCTATAAGCGCTAAATGTATGGCACAACATCATCAAGCGGTCTGTAGTTGCCCCGTGAACATGCTAGGTGATCCCTTCGTCAATTGCTACCAACCACGTAAGATAATTTTGCTTCAATAACCCAAATGCTGTTAAACGTGTACCGTTTTGTTTTTAGTTAAAATAAATGCCGAATGTACTAATGAATCAGAATGTAAGTCGAATACAGCATGTATCAACCAACGTTGTCAAGATCCATGCGCCGAGGTCCCACCTTGTGGAGGTAATGCTGAATGTCGCGTATATCAATCACGGCCTATTTGCTTCTGTCCAGCAGGTTGGGTAGGCGACCCTCAGGTACAATGCTTTAAACGTAAGTGTAGAATTTTAGAGCGATTAAAATGGGAGTGTTAATGAATGTTTCTTTCTAGCGAATTGCAAAGTCAATGCAGATTGCCCTTACAATAAGGCATGCATGAATGGTAAGTGTGTTAATCCATGCGTATATGGCAATGTGCTTTGTGGAACTGGCGCTGAATGCATTGTACAGAGCCATCAAGTTTCTTGTGTTTGTCCCGCCGGAACCCAAGGCAATCCATTTACCTCTTGTATTTTGGGGCAGTGCCAGTACAACCATGACTGTGCCGATCACGAGGCCTGTGATAATTTCAATCGGGTTTGCCAGCCTGTTTGTGAGGATGATACTTGTGCAATGAATGCCGTATGTTCTGGTAGACATCACCAATCACATTGCGAGTGCCACACTGGCTATTATGGCAATCCATTTGTACAATGTAGTCTTCTCAAGGAAAAAGTCCATCCTGAATGCAATGAAGATAGTGATTGTCCGACCCGATTGGCGTGCATTAATCAAAAATGTATTAATCCTTGCTCTTCAAATAATGTTTGTTCACCCCAACAGTCATGCACCGTATTAGATACATTGCCATTACGTACTATGATTTGTAACTGTCCCAGTGACATGACTACAGATAATTCTGGAAATTGTGTGCAACTAAGTATGAGCTTTGGCTGCCAGCAAGATACCGAATGCTCCATTTCAGAGGTTTGCACAAATGGCAAATGTGTCGATACATGCCGTTTACAACAATGTGGCGTTAATGCTCAATGTAATTCGTATGATCACTACTCTGAATGTAGCTGTCCACAAGGCTATGAAGGTAACCCAAGATTTGAGTGTTACCGAATTGAGATTATTGCATCAAAAATTCCTGGTCCTGAATGTGCCAAAAACGAAGAATGCTATGCCGACAGAGTTTGTTATAACGAACAATGCGTCAATCCATGTTTTCATAATCCATGTGGATATGGGTCTTACTGCCACGTCGAAAATAGAGTATCTATCTGCCGATGTCCATCAGGCCACATTGGAAATCCAAAAATTCGTTGTATACCACGTATGTATATTTTATTATTATATAGGGTAGGCCATCTATTGGTCCGATTACAGTTTGGTCATTGAAAGGCCAAAAGTTAATTTTTTTCAACAAATTTCAAATTTTATTTGATAAAGTGATTCTTCCAATTATGTATAGAAAATAATTTCATTCAAATGTTGGGCGCAGCTCGATGAAAAAAACTGAATTTTCGTGCATTTAATGACAAAACCAAAATCGGTCTATGGCCCACTATCTATGGGATAAAAACTTAATCATCGAATCTTATTCTTTTTACAGCTGCGGATATAATTACTGTTGGCTGCAAATCAAATTCTGATTGTATGTTTAGCGAGTCTTGTCTAAATGAGCAGTGTGTTAATCCCTGCAATTGTGGTTCTAATGCTGACTGCAATGTTCGCAATCATCATCCGATCTGTTACTGCAAACCGGGTTTTTCTGGGAACGCTCAATTTGGCTGTTTTTCGGTTGGTTGCCAGTCTGATAACGAGTGTGCATCAGAGAAACAATGTTTGCACAATGAGTGTGTCAGCCCTTGCTTGATTAAAAATCCTTGTGCAGTTAACGCCGAATGCTTTGGGCGCAATCATCGTCCCAGTTGTCGTTGTCCAACTAATCTGGAAGGTGATCCTTTGGTGCGGTGTATGCGACTTGAATGTCATTCGGATTATGATTGCTCCTCAGATTCAGCTTGTGTTCAGAATATTTGCATCAATCCTTGCACTGAAAGTCCTTGCGCTCAAAATGCAGTCTGTCTGTCATTGCAACATAAAGCCATATGTCAGTGTGGTGAACCAACACCACTGGGTAATCCTTACGCATACTGCGAGCGTCGACCATTAGAATCATTGTGCCACGATGATGCTGAGTGTCCCAGCCGCTTAGCCTGCATTGACAACAAGTGTCAGAATCCATGTGCAGAACTTTCACCTTGTGCAACTTCAGCACAATGTATTGTTATAGATAGCGTTCCTGTACGAACTATGGTTTGTGAATGTCAAAATTCATATGTACCAGATGAAAGGGGCGAATGTCGTGAAGTCCTTCTGCTGAGTCCACCAGGCTGTAGCAGTGACAGTGATTGCCAAGATAACGAAGTGTGTTTGTATCGCCAGTGTAGAAGCCCATGTAATTGTGGCCCCAATGCCATATGCAATGTGCAGAACCACCGAGCAGTATGTTCGTGCCAGGATGGCTTCGAGGGAAATCCTAACTTCTTTTGCCAAACTATTGGTTGCCGAGTAAATAATGAGTGCGACTCTGGCAAAGCTTGTATAAATGGAAATTGCGTTAACCCTTGCTTACTTAAGGATCCATGCGGTGTCAACGCCGAATGCTACGTACAATATAACCTCGCTATGTGCCGCTGTCAAAGTGGCTTCCACGGCGATCCTTACAACAGATGTCGTGTCATAGGTTGTCTCTCTAACAACGATTGCCCAGCAGACAAGGCATGTCATTACGGACAGTGTGTTGACCCATGCGTCTATTACAGCTCGTGTGCTGAACACGCAGAATGTCGTGCACTAAATCATATGCCAGTCTGTCGTTGTTTCTTCGGATTTGTGGGTAACCCTTTCATCGACTGTCGACCTGAAAAACAACCTGTTTGCAAATTTGATACAGACTGTCCAGAAAGATTAGCGTGTATAAATAATGAATGTTTAAACCCGTGTATGGTCTTAGAACCTTGCCACAGACCAGCTCATTGCAAAGTTACGTCTACAGCACCAGTACGTACAATGATTTGCGTATGCCCTGATGGCTACATCAGCAGTGGCAGGGGCACTTGCAAACCAGCCCCAAGTATTACTAAAGTTGGTGGCTGTATAACTGACTCCGACTGTACTTCTGATAAATCTTGCATAAATGGTTTCTGCCGTAATCCATGTAACTGCGGGTTAAACGCGGAGTGTCGTATAAAAGATCATAAACCCGTCTGTACTTGTCGTCAAGGTTATGAAGGCAATGCTGAATTCGAATGTTCGAAAGTCGATTGTAGTATTAATACAGATTGTCCGGCATTGTACAAATGCCGTAATCATATCTGTATACCAGCTTGTCAAGATGAACAGTGTGGCACTAATGCTAAGTGCCTTTCTCTAAACCACCGCGCATTTTGTGAGTGTATGCCAGGTTTCCATGGCAACCCACGTATGTCTTGCAATCCGTTAGGATGTCGAGTTGATGAAGAATGTCCTTCAGACCAGGCCTGTATAAACGAAAGTTGTACAAGTCCATGTGAAACTACTGCACTTTGTGGTATTGATGAAATCTGCAAGGTGTACCAACATCGATCGCTTTGTGCTTGTCCCCCAGGCACCATAGCTCAACGTAATGGATGTGAACCATTACGTGTAGCACCAGTGTGCACAGATGACGTGGACTGCACCAGCCAGACTGCATGTATACGCGGTGAATGTGTTAATCCATGTAATGCTACACATCCATGTGGAGTCAATGCCCAATGCCGTGTCCTGGATACTGTTCCTGTGCGAACAATGATTTGCCAATGTTTGGAGGGTTATACGGGTAACGCTGCTATACAATGTGATAAGCGATCACTTTGCGTTATAGAGAAAGGCTTTGTACGCAATATCGATGGTAAATGTGTTTGTCCACCAGGTTTGGCTCTTGATATTTATGAATATTGCACAGCATGCCTAGTTGAAAAAGGCTATAAAATTAATGAAACTGGCCACTGTGTTTGTGATTTAGAGCGAGGCATGATCATCGATGACCAGGGGCGATGCATTTGCTCTATAGACTTGGGTTATCGAGTAAATTCTATTGGTGAGTGTGTGAAAGCTCAAAGACCACAGTGTACTACCAACGACAATTGCGCTGGTAATCGATACTGCAAGCATGAGACTAAGACTTGTGAAGACCCTTGCCTGGAGAAAACTTGTGCAAGTGATGCTTTTTGTAACGCTATCAACCATATTTCTGTGTGTCAATGTATTACAGGATATTCTGGCAATCCTGAAATATACTGCAATCGAACGAACTTCCGCACTGACTATCCGCGACCTGATTTTCCTCGACCTGATATTGTTGTCAGCTGTCTAGCTGATGGCGTACAGGTTGAGATACATATAACAGAACCAGGTTTTAATGGCGTATTATATGTCAAGGGCTATAGCAAGGACGAAGAGTGCCGACGTATAGTAAATTTATCTGGCGACTCAGAACCGTACACTGTGGACTTCAGAGTTCACTTTGGTACTTGTGGCATGCAAGCGATCAAGGATGTGGC
>JBANCV010000716.1:0-27591 GCA_037040105.1 Amiota albilabris | reverse complement strand
TTGTGAATCGAGTTTTTGTAGTGAGACATAAGAATTATACAACAAACGAATATAATATTAATGCTGGCGTTCCGCAATTTTATATATATTATATACTGCAGATATACCAATAAATTCGAGCATTGTCACCTCAACATTCGCCGATGACACAGCTATAATCAGCTGAAATCGCTGCCCAGACAAAGCTTCATCAGACCTGGCCAATAACCTTATAATAATTCTAGAGTGGTTGTCTAACTGGACGATTAAAGTTAACGAGCAAAAATGTAAGCACGTCACTTTTACAAAAACCGTAAGACCTGTGATCCAATTTCCTTAAATGGAGCAATTCCTCAAATTCAGGAAATAACCTATCTTGGTGTTCATATAGATAGGTGTCTAACATGGAGGAAGCACATTGAATCTAAAAAAGATGAAAAGAATCTTAGAGCACGAAGTTTCCACTGGTTAATCAACTCTAGATCTGTTTTGCGACTTGACTATAAGGTTCTTTTGTATAACTCCATCATTAAACCCATTTGGACATATGATTCAGAATTATGGGGCACCGCAAGCGCGAGTAATGTTGAGATTATTCAATGAGCTCAATCTAAAATTCTCAGGATAATAACAGGTGATTCATGGTATATCAGATATGTAGACAGTTATCAAGATCTCAATGTACTGCTTCTAAAATATGAGTGTTCGAAGCGGAACATCAGCATATTAATCCATTGGCCAACGCTCTTGTTCATATAAGAAATTCATTTCTTTTAAGTTAGAGGCCTGTAGTGAATTGTAACCCTCTACTTTCACAGGTGGGAAGGACAAATATGTATGTAGTTTTAAGAGTTGAAACCTTTTCCTAAATTATATTATTAGGATGTTTAAAATTCATCATAGTTAATTTTCATAGTTTCATTTTCTACCAAAAAAAAAAAAATTATTGTTGAAAGAGAAAATACATAATTGTTGGACCTGAGATTCTGACTGATGAGATTAATTTTTTTTCTAATCCCTGAAAAAATCATCAAGGTTTTTTCTTATTCCTCTCCTTGTCTTCCCCCAACCGATTCAATAAGAGAAAAATATTCAAAAATCCTTTTGTATGTATGCTTGTACACTGCAGTCGATTCATCTTTGCTAGCAATGCACACTGGTTGGAATTGTGTTTCTTTTTGGCATAAAGTAAAAAAAAAAATTTATAATAATACAATATATTTTTATTTTAAATAAATATACTTAAGCCAAGCTATAAATAATTGGAATTTAAAAATGATTTCGGTGCAACAATATTACTTTACTAGGATTGCAAAGTTCGAAATCAAACGTTTGTCGCAATATGTTGTCTTTGTTGTTTGAAAAGCATCGCCAGTTCAAATCAAAAGTTTTTATCAGTATTCTCTAACGGTATAAGTCTATTTATAGACTTCTTATCTTTGCTTTGTTCTTTAATACGTGTGTTAAATATACGCTTGCTATTTGAATTTATTTTTGTTCGTAAATATGGGTGATCCGTCGGATCCCCACTTTGCGGAAAATAATATGTGAACTGTTATAGTTGCTAGTGAACTGTCTGCTGGCAGCTTAATTCAGTCTATCTGGCACTCATCCCAAGCTTGTAGAGATGCTTACTCTGTACGAAATTCACGTGTTCAAAAATCACTAAAACGCTGATAAGGTTTCAAATGAAATCAAGGTTGTTTAGAATAATGGCGGCGTCCTTTCCTGTCAATGACAACTCTACTTGACTCGGAGTCCGCTGCATCTAAATCTGCGAAACAATGCAAAAATAATGATTCTGCTCCTAATGTTGGGTACAGTGGATATAAAAATCCGTACTCCGGATATAAGTAGCAATATACCACCAGATATCCAGATTACTGATTCGCCAACTTCTACGGTACATGAATCTACCCCTATGTCAAATACTAACTCTTCTGGAGAGCCAAATCCACCACCAATCATTGCCGATGGTATCACTGACATCAACGGTTTTCGTTCTTCACTCAATGAAGTTATTAATAGGGGCTCTTACCACATTAAAGTTTAGTCTAATCATACAATTCGCATAATGACTTTTAACTCAAATGCTTATCGTGAAACCACAAAATTTTTGTTAAAACGTAATGTTGATGATCATTTTTACCAGCTAAAACAGGAAAGAGCAACAGGATGGTTCTCAAAGGAAAACAATAAAGCTGTATATGATATCAAACGGCTCTGCGACCAAATAGTAAAAGTTGAGCCACTACGTAAACGTGTACATAGATGCCAAGAATATGGACACACTCAAAAATATTGTTCAAGGGTTCATCGCTGTGTTAATTGTGGTGATATACATGCTACTATAGAGTGTAGCAAAAAGAAAGGGCTTCCTGCTAAATGTGCTCTCTGTGGGGACCAACATACTGCCCACTAGAAGGGTTGTGAGATTTATAAGCATTACGTCAAACAACATGGTTTAACCAAAGTATCCCGTCCGGTAAATGCTCCCACAACTTCGTCTCTGTCTGTACCACCCACAATTGTCGATAGTCATTCAGTGCCCACTTACACAAGTGCAGTTATAGGTAATATGTCTCAGCAAAATCAACCTAAACAAAAAAGGGCAGCCAGCTCAATAATAATCAACAAATAGCACAACAGCATAAAAGCCCCTCACAACAAACGACACATAACTCGTCAAAACCTCAGCTATCTCAGTTCTCCCATCAGCCGCAGTTTCAACCCATTCATCAGTCAAAACAACAATCATTCCAGCAACGCAGTTTTGACATCCAACATCAACAATTGCAACAACAAATGCAGCAAATGAAACAGAAAAATCAATAGGTACAGGCTGACCTTAACGCTTATTTATCAAGGTTGGATAGAATGATGGATTTGCAGGAAAGTCTACTTAATCGTCTCCAACAATAGGGCTCAGTATTGGCGTCTGGAACGCTGACGGCTTGTCAAATCACATAAACGAACTGGAATTTTTCATCCAAGCCAATAATATAGATATCATGCTTATCTGCGAAACTCATTTCTGCAGCAGGTCTTATTATAAGCTGCATGGGTTTTCGCTATACTTAGCAAACCTTCCACAGTGGTGGTGCTGCAATCCTTATTCGTTCTGCGATTAAGCATCACTTGTATGCATCTACAACTAAAGCCCACGTGCAATGCGTCGCAATTAAAGTTCATAGCGATATGGGAAGTCTTATTATTGCTTCTATTTTCTGCCCTCCAATCTACACTGGCCTTCAGTCGACTTTTATCTCACCTTGGCCCAAAACTGTAATAGCTGGAGACTGGAATGCTCATTATCCACTTTGGGGAGATCGTCGATGCAATCCCAGAGGTACATCACTGTATGATTATATAACTAGCTCTAATGCTCAGGTTCTTGCAACTGGAGCTCCCACACACTACCCATATAATCACCGTACTCCTAGCGCAATCGATTTTGCGGTTTATGGAGGATGTGCTCATTGAATTTGGAGTTTGTGCCATGAGACGAAGCCCAGATAACTGCCAAGAAAAGCGAATGTAGAATTCTTTTAGGCGAAACGGAAAAACTTATCAATATAAATATGGATATTCGTACCTCTGTTGACATTGATGACGCTGCTGTGCTGCGTTTCTGAGCAGGAACATTGATTCTGCTGCTGAATTTGCTACATCACAATTACCCGCTTCCAGGTCCACTTTACCGGTTTGGCCTCTTTTAAAACCTGAAATCCGAGGTTTGGTACTTCGTAAGAGGGCTCTTAGCCAACATTATCTCTGGAAGCACAATGTTCTTGATTGTCGTGCTTGGAGGAGAGAGGCGCAAAAACTAAAACAAGCAAAGTCTGCTCCGCAATCCGGATCCCACAAAAAGTTTTGTTTTAATCTTTGGAAGGCGACGCGAAACATTAAGAGGCAGCCTTTGAAACAACTTCCCATTCAGAGATCAGATGGGTCTTGGTGCCTTTCTAATAAGGAGAAGGCTGGTACGTTCGCTGATGAGCTTGAAGAAAGATTTTCTCCATTAACTCTTGCTGATTCTGAGGACGAAGACAATACCAGACCTTCTTATTTGCTCTTTGTCAAAGTTCATCTCCCATAACGCACATTTCTCCTGCTGAGGTTGGCGTGCAGATAAAAAACATTAAAACCAGCAAATTTCCTGGATATGATGGTGTTGATGGTAAGGGCGGCAAGCCCTTCCTATTCAAGGCATTATATTTCTTGTTATGCTCTTTAATAAAATCATTTGTTTTCATCATTTTCCTTCGCAATGGAGGTGTGCAGTTGTTGTTATGGTACCTAAACCTGGCAAATCGGAAAATAACTTTAAGTCGTATAGACCTATAACCTTGATGCCTGTAATCTCCAAAGTATTTGAAAGAATACTTCTCGGTAGATTGATAGTTGCTCTGGGCGACAGGTGTGGTATCCCAAATTACCAGTTTGGGTTTAGACATGGACATGGTACTATTGAGCAAGTACACCGCATTGCTAATGCCATATTGCAGGCTTATGAAAAGAAAATGTATTGTTTTTCTTGATGTGGGTCTGGGATCGGCACGATAGATTGCTTTGGCAAAATAACTCTCTCCTCCCTGCCCAATTATTTTACATACTCAGATCATACCTACAAGATCGATCGTTTTTAGTTGAAGTTCGGGATGAGAGGTCAGGTCAACAATTTGAAAAATTCGAGCTGGTGTTCCTCAGGGCAATGTCCTAGGGCCTAAGCAAGAGGCCACACTGTTGTGTTCCATAATATTATTAATTTATTTCATTAATTTGTGATACAAATGTTATGAAAAACTTTTGATGATGAGTGTTTAAGTATCGTGTGAATATAACGTCTATTGTTGTTCCAGGTTTTGTTGTTGATTGCAGCATCATTCGACATGGTCAAACGAAATTTTTTTTTGAGAAAATTTAAAAGTGTCGATGATTATTCTTTGGCAAAATCTACATTAAAATCTCCCCAAAGAATTATAGAGATTTTTTCTGATCTGAGATGAAGAATTTTAGCTACTTAATAAGAATATAAAAGTAATGATTTGTGAATGAACGGAATAATTTTGTCAATTTCCATACAATGGCATTTCTCGAACTTCATCTACAAGTACAGTAAATGACAGTGAATGAAAACGTTTACTTCCATCCAGTGTTAATATGTGAGCGGTAGTGACATGCACACAAATTAATATTCGAGATTGACGTCGAGTAGGGCACAAACAAATGAAAGCATAAATGAAATTCGTTCACTCCATATAATGAAGAGAAGAACGAAAATTGAACTATATTAATTGTGGATATGTTGTTTTTGAAAAGTTCTGCACAAAACCAAGCAATAGCAACTACACGCGCACTTCCCTTCTCCATAACGCATATTGAAACAGAAAGCTATTTTATATGTTCTCACTCGCAACAACAACAACGATGACACAGACACAATGAGAGAGAGAGAGAGAGAAAAGCATCGTCGGCTGGTGGATGGTTATTCGGTCACATGTTCATATACTCTTCGTAAAATCATACATCAGTAAAGCATTTTTTTATCTCTGTCTTACTCATGCATAAACATTCATTCCCAACGCTGCAGATGAACAATTTTATGTATTTTAAGTTTATATTGAAAGAAGGAATTAACCTTTTAACATCTGTCGCGCGTGATGCATGTCACCAGAACGATTAAAAATAAATGTCCCTGTTGACCAGTTATCAGGACAATCTAATGATAATAGTAATTTATAATCATCTTGTCTCAACAGACATCCAAAAAATATCAAATAACTTTGAAATTTGAAATTAATATACTCTTGTGAGTACTCATAAAAGAGAGGAGTAAATTCAACAATAACAACAACACACAAAATTTTAGACGCAGCAAAGCATAAGGAACGGAAAACGAAGGAAAATTTGTTTGGGTGATTTTTAAAAACTTAATCCTAAAAAAAGAAAAAAACATACTCAAAAAAGTGAGTATGACACTCGATTCTATAGCAAAAATTTTTTGATTTTAAAAAATTATTAAAATCGGTTCAGTAGTAATTGATTACGGACAAAGCTCTTTAAAAATAATGACTGCCTGTTACACAGATATAAAAGAGATTTTGATTCGACCCCTTGGAATCCATGTTTTTTAGCTTTGAAGGGAGAATTGAAGATTTGGCAACATATAATACGTAACATTCCAAAATCTCCAGCTCATGCATACTAAATAGCAACGGTCCTACCAAATTTTAGGACCCTGTGCCAATTATTGTATACATTTCCAGTTACTACTAGCACTGCCGAGCGATGTCAGAAGATCAATTAAATGGTTTAGCTTTAATGCATATCCATCAAGATATTACGTCAAAACTGAATGTTACTGATGTGTTAAACATTTTCTGTAGGAAGCATAAAACAAAACTGTGCCTAAAATGTAATTTTTAATATAACAAATAAATTAATTACATTTGTACATTAAATTTGCTTCTCTCAAATATGTGAACACTTGCTCCTTCTGCCCTCCAAAAAGTCAATCCTGGATCCGCTCCTGGATAAAGATACACTGCAAATTTGCTATTATCAATGTTTTGCCCATAGTTTATGAAACTCAGAAAGAAAGTTATCTTCGACTATGCACGCATCCGCTAGTAACCGTTTTTGCTCTCTGTTACAGTTTGAGTATTAACAAAGAACACAGTTTGCGTAGCACTTTATTGTACAATTACTCTTTATAAATTTGTCATTTAATGTGGGTTTGTATGGAAGGTACACCTGCTGGTCACCCTATGATCATGAAATTTAGATGGTTGATGGATATGGAATAGAAAAAAAGTGTTCGGTTAAAATTTCCAACCCAAATATTCCTCAAATTTTATTTACTGGCACTAATTCAAATATGCAAATCCGAACTTAAGGTTGGACGCAGCAATATTTATATTCACAGAGGAAGTTATTTCTACAAAGGAACCAAAATTTGAAGAATCAAACTTAAAAAAAAATATTCAAATAAAAAGAAAACTACTATTTAGAATGAATATTTAGGGAATTGTATTGGCAAACCGTCGTATAATTGAATTGCTGAATTTATTGCCGCATTGTTTTGATCATTGAAGCTATTTAATAAAATAAACTATGAGGTATGTTTATAGAAGTGGAAATGGTTTATGAAAAACAAATGGCATTTGAAATTAGAAATTTAAAAAAAACCTTTAATTATCTAAAAATTTGCTATACAATTTTTTAAACTTTGAATAGCTAAAGACATTAACTTTGTTAAAAGTACGAACTTGGAACGCTTTAGCGCTCGCGCGATAAATAAAGCCAATAATGCAATGTTTTAATGTTGATGACCCCTACGTACCTTCATAGCCTTCGTTATCATGCATTTCATGAGCAGGCCCAACAATGTTTTCTTTACCCTCCAGTACAGCTAATAAACATTGATGTATGCAGATATATTGTTGTTCAGTTTGTACCATCCAAACGCGTTCTAAAACAAATGCAGACATTACATTCACCAATCATAATTTTTTTTGATTACTATGTAATAATGTACTCACCTTTACGCATTGCATAAACAATGCTAAATATATCCACGTAATCTGATGTGTTAACTTGTTGCAATATACGATCAAGTGTAATAAAAGTACCCGAACGTCCAACTCCAGCACTACAATGCACAACAATTGGACGTTGCTCGCTACCAATACGATCACGAAATGCTCGCACAAAACGTACTAGCGTTTGTGGTGGATTAGGAACGCCGAAATCTGGCCATGTAGTAAAATGGAAATGGCGTAAAATCCGTTGTTCACTACCCTGTTAATTAAAAGTGAAAAATATTCATACTCGTCGTCAGTCATATAAGAAACTTACCCGACACAACATAAATTCAGTCATCACCCAGTCAGCGTAATGGCTATCGTTTAATATTTGCACCTTTATGTCGCCATAGAACATTGGCACCGTGTCATTTGGCCAATATTGATCACATTTCTCACGACCTTTCTCAAAGCAACGAGTCAACATGACAATAGCTCTTGAATTACTCTCCCAACACATACGCCAGAAGTCGTCACGAGTCGAGTGCAATGGACCTTGTGTCACAATAAATTCACGTGGCGAATTATGACCCGGCACATAGTTAGCATTTATATAATCCGATCCTTCATCGTCATCGACCGGCTGTAGCTTAAAACGTGAATGATCATATGGTAAAATATTTGTAAAACGATTCTTTGGACGATTACAAGGTAGATCAGCAAAGGTACATGGTTGATCACGACCCACATGTTTCAGTTCTTCAAATTCTTCACTAAATCGAAAATCAGAATCAGCCGACATGAGACGATAGTGTTCCGCAAAGTTCTTTATTAAAATGGGACGATTTTGTTCGATGACACTATCCGGTAGGGACATGTTATCATTGACACGTGTATCTTTCGTCGTCTTACGACATTGAAGACGTCGTCGTTTGTAAAAAATAAACGTAACCAATAACACAAGTATGATTGTTAAGGGTACCGTAATAGCAACAATTAATGATGTATTATCCTGATCTAAATATTAGAATGAAATTTGGTAAGAAATTAATAGATTTTGAATGTGTTTCAAATAGGACTTGGTATTTAGATTTAATTGCTTACAACTTACCAGGTGAACTTAAGAGTTCTTTATAATTTTTTTTATTTTGTGAGCAAGACATGAAAACAAAATATTTACGATTTTATTACATGATTTTTATACCTTGCACACTTCTTTGAATAGGCATTATAACTTTGCCTTGATGAGGAAAATCACTCATGACTTCTCATCCGCCGGTGACTAACCCCAACAACCCAACCAAGTAATATTGTCAGCTTTTAAAGAACACGAGCTGAAATTTGATACAGACACGTTTTATTGTCGAATGAACAACACCTTGTATGAAAAAATCAGAATTCTCCTAAAACTGAAAACGAAACTATCATGCTAACTTCTCTTTAAAATTGGTTGAATTCACTTTTTATACTCTTCACGTAGTAATGCACAGAAGGAGACATCGGAAACCCCAAGAAGTATTTAACATACCCTAACACGATTTTTCAGTTAATGATGTACAATTATTAGTTGTCCTCTACCCTTCTGGCTGCATGTATGCAGACCCTCGATTTTTGAGTTAGAGCTGAAGCCATCTTTTTACCATAAGCAATACATTTGTCGGAATCAGCCGAATCGGACCTCCAGGACCCAAATTCATGTATTTTATTAGACACAATTTTTGGTTTTGAAAGGCAGTATGTACACTGACTCCACCCTAAACATATGTATAACATAACAGGAGCGTAGGCAAAAACATTTTCTTAGACATTCGAAAATACCCTTCTTTCTGGTTTCAAATTAATTTAAAGCGACTATAAAAAAAATCATATATATTAGAGCACTGTACAAGATCACAGTAAGTAGTACATAAAGTCGACAATCACACTGCGCACACTACGATACTGAGTCATGCGCGTCTAATTTTTCACTTTTAAGTTTCATAATTCAATGATAGATGTAGATACTGTACTTATTTACATATCAATGTTATTATTAGATATTATTAAAGAAGTTTACTATATGCTGTTCTGTATAAAAATGTATGATATTAATTGGTGTCACCAACTTTTAGGGGAGGCTATACAACAAGATGCACAACACCACATGAGTCAATTCAATGGTGCTCTAAAGCAGGCAGTGTAACTTTTGGTAGTGCGAGTGTTGCACTGGGTTGACTGTTGACTCGTGCAATAACATCATATATACAAAAATTGAGGTTTGAAAGTTAAGCAAGCTTCGACGAATCGATTATAATCTTTTGTCTGTTTAAAGTCATCTCACTCATAATTATGCAAATTGACTTACCAGTTTGGATGGGAAAGCTATATGCTGTATCTGTGAATTTATCAGGTGCTGTAAAGGCACGCACTTTTACGCGATATGTTGTGCCTGACTTAAGGGGTCCATTGCAGTAGCCATGTTTATGATTATCACAATTTTCTGTACCAATAGTAAAATCTTCAACGGAGCGGTTCTCAAATGGATAATATGGATCTATGGCTTGATATGGTAACCAAACACTGTAGGATTGCACATCATGCCAACTAGGCATTTCTAAGCCAGAAGCGTTTTTTGTATCATCTTCGGCAACAATAATTGTATACATACGGACTTGACCATTCAGATCAGAGAAATAATTCTTACGGAAACGTATCTGAATCGTTGATGAACTGCGATAAACTTCAGTGGGTACTACCTGCGTTGCAGGACGTGGCGGTGACAATATTGGCATTGTCTGTTTGTATTCTCTTTCGGGACCATAACCAATGGCAGTCTTTGCTTGAATTTTGAAAACATAAGTTTCACCGGGTTTGAGATGTTTAATGCTGCCAACTGATTCATCTGACTCGAAGTCATGTATACCCGAATCGGAAAGATTGTTTATATTCGTATAAGCAATTGAGAATTGCTTTATCACACCATTTGCTTCGCTTGAGGGTAATGACCATTCAAAATTTATTTCACTTGGTTGTACATCTGTTGGATGGAAGCGTTCTACGCGACCTGGTACCGCTTCATTTGTTGTAAAACTCGCCGATAAAGGTGAACTACTGCGCAATACTGAAGATTCAGTTCCGGAACGTACTACCACAGTGAAGGTATAATTTCGGTGCGGACGTAAGTCGGTTATAGTTATTTCAGTGCGTATTGTTGTATTCTGTGCTAGTATATTGTCCGCAGTCAAATATTGTATATCGAAATCATTGTATTCGCCTTTAGGCAGATCCCATTGTAATGAGATTTCGGTATCTGTAATGTTTATGGCACGTAATTGTGTTATTGGTTCTGGATAAAGCCGATCTTGACGTTGTATGGGCAAACTAGAAACGCCACCACTTACGGTCCAAACGGTTATATTATAGAGACGTCCTGGTACAAGACCAGTAAAAGTTACCTTCCGGTCGGTGTCATTTGAGAGTTTTTCTTTATCTTTAATATCTGGATCACCCAATGAAAAACGATAAATATCGAATTTTGATGATGATTGTGGTGTTGGTGTATATGACAATGTTATAGTATCACGTTCATCTTCTTTTTCGCCATTTGCAACAACTACATCCGATTGTATAAGCGGCATTGTTCGCGGATGTAGGGATGTAATGCCAGACAATATATCATATGAAGAGGTCTGAATATCGAACATATACTGAACGCCAGGCATGAGATCACCGATTAAAACACGCACTGCCAATAAATCATCATCTATAAGATGTATTAAGATTAATTAAAATAACTGCAATACAAAAAAGAAAACAAGGTTTTGTAAAAATTGCTTACTTGATTTATTTTCAGATACATTTTTCGTTTGCACTTTTGACGGACTATCCTTGGGCCACCACTTTAGTCTATATGACTCAACTCGTCCCTCAGGCTTTGGCCATTCTAATGTAATATTACGCGAATCTACTAATTGTATTATATTCGAGACTGGATTTGGTGGCACCGTTGTATTAACTTCTTGTGGGTTGGGACTTTCAACCCCAAAGCTAACCGTATTCACTTGAATAGTATAACGTTCTCCTTTCGTCATATCTGTAATATCAGCTTCAGTAGCATATATACTCGATAACCGTTGCCAATCCTTATCGGTTGCTGTACGATATTGTATAAGGTACGCTGTAAATTCACCACTGTGTGGTGGTGACCAACGTACAAGCACCGAATTACTGCGCACCGCCTCAATGGTCATATTCCGCGGTGGATTTGGAACTACGAATGAAATCGAATGTTAAAAAACAAAAAAATACGCACAAGAAGAACTGATATTTGATTACTTACAAACTGCCTGGAATTTTGTATGCGGTTCACTTCTTAAATCATGACTGACTGCAAATACTTGTATATGATAACCTGCACCGGGCTGCAAGTTCTTGATTTCCAAGCGAGATTCCTTGGTTACTAATGTTCGCAATTCGGATGTCCCATTACGCATATAAATCACCTCGTATTGTTCTTGCCTTGAATTGACATCACTTTTCCAACTTATATTTAGACCCATGTATACACTTTTCAAGTCTTCAACGATTGGAGACGAAGGACGTGTCACCACAAAGATACTTGTTTCATTGGATTCCATTTTCTTCGAGACAGCCTGCACGTATAATGAATAATTTCGGCCAGGTAAAAGACTTTCCAATGTGAAGCGGGTACGATCTGTAGTCAAAGTACTAGTATCACCATTAAAAGTTTCCAATTCGTGGTACCTAAAATAATACATCGTAATTATTATTATTTAAAATATGTCAGAGTTCCAATACCAACTTACGCAATGCGATATTCATCTTGTGTACTAGCTGTATCTGGATCCCATGTTATAACCATCGTATTTGTTTTTTCATCATTAAATGAACGTAAATTGCGTACCGGTAGTGGACGCAATGTAACATCACCGGTTGCCGGCCATGATGTTACTTTACCCGATACTGTTTTTACAATTACATTGAATGTCTTACCAGGTTCCGCAATATCACGAAATTCATAATAAGCGATTGGCTCATTGCTTCTGGGTACTGTTGACTGACGACGTGTTGTCGCCACAGATACCTGATACTTATCAAATTCGGAGATACCTTTGGGTGCCTCCCAGAGCACACGAAATGATGTTGGCGTTATGTGATCCTTGTCAAATGTCACGTTTAAGGGACGCAAAGGCACGGTACGATATTGTGCCGTTGTCGGCAAAGAAATTTCATCCTCCGACATTGTCTGTACTGATATATTATAGGCACGTCCAGGGACAAGACCCTTGAAAGCCGCTTGCGCTGGACCAGGCGGCTCACCTTCTTTCTCAACATATAGCACGCTATCGTTTGCATCGGGTGGCTCAATGGAGACCTTATAGTGGGTATAGATTCCAGCGGGGTATGGTGGTTGCCAGAGTACAAGCAATGTTGTTTCATTACGAAACCAGACAATGAATTTGCCTGGCGTATTTGGCTCTGTACGCAACAAAAGCGGCGAAAACGAATGACAATGATGGTAATGATGTTTTTGAGGCGTAAAGTGAGTGATTGACGTTGGTCAATATATGACAATCAAAGGAGAAATTAATGAGTTAGTTTTGAAAAATTTAGATGTTTTTTTCTTTTTGTTGTGGTTTTTCTTTTTTTTTTTTTTATTGTATGCATATGACAACCTGAGTCAAAATTATGGTGAAAATTTTGACTATATAAAGGGAAACTACTTATAAGGTGCATTAAGAAACTGTATGAAATATTTGCTTTTCCAATTTTATTTATTTGAATAAAGTTATAATTTTGGAATTATTTTTAACACGCTTATTATTATAATAGATTTATTATTAATATTATTAGCTTTACTTGTAACTATGTATGTAAAAATATTTTTAAGGTGCCGCATAACGCGAAACCGAAAAGCAAAGCAGCAGTGGAGGCATTGACCGCTACATTCCAATGCACAAAAAACCAAAACACAGGAAAGCAAGAAAACGCATTTGTATTGGAATAGATATGCTCTACTTGCAGGAGAGGAGGACTTCGGAAAGAAAGCTGGTGTAATTCAGTGGAAAACTAAGTCTGCGAAACAATATATATTTGAGAGGAAACTTCGAATAACCAAAATGACCGGCAACAACAATTTCCAATTAGTGAGATTAAGCGCAATTTTTCAGATTAAAATGAGAAAAGGCCTGATAGTGGTAATTAAAGGTAGTGAATTAGCAGTTGACTGTAAAAATATAAAAATGGCTCAGGAACAAAAGGAGAGAGAAGCATAAAAGAATGAAATGGCTAAAGCCGATATAAGTTAAGGTGTATGTGTATGGGCAAGCATCTTGTGATCGTGTACCTGTGTTGATGTCATTTATCCCAGGCCGGTGTTTAATATAAACGGCTAAATTTAGGAGCAAACGCACAATACAAGTTTTTTTTGTAGGCAATCATTATAAAACATTTGCTTGTTTCAGCTGAAAGGACGTTTCAGTTATTCACGTCACAAGTGACTTACTTAGTTTGAATCTACTATTTCGTGGGTAAAAAAATTAAACAATCGCTAATTCAAAATAAGCACGGTGATTGCAACGAGAAATGTTTTAATAAAATAATTTATAATTAAATAAAACAATTTAAACAATGACGATGTCAAATCCCACTCCACTGAAAAAAGATGTTTCCCATCAAATGCTCGTGAGTGTTATGCATGTTACGTTTTTTTATATGAGAGCTATGCGATCCAGTAAGCCTATTATCTTGAAATTTACATAGTTGATGAATATGGACCAGGAACTTGAGTCCAAATTTCAAGATGATAGCTCAAAATACCAAACTGTTTTGATTACGGGGTTCGTAAGGGGGGTACCCCTCCTAGTGGTCCGATCCACTAATTCCGACAATTGTGCTGCCTATGGTAAAAATACAACTTCGTGCATAATTTTAGATCTCTAGCTCAAAAACTGATGGAATTTTCATACATGACGGACATGGCAAGATCAACACGTCTCATCACGCTGATCAAGAATATTTATAATTTATGGAGTATGAAGAGTTAAGAAATTGTTTTTTTTTAAAGTCTCGTTTATTTTGCGAAAGTCTTTGTTTGTTACCTTTATATAGATGTAGAATTTGATTATTAACGAATCGATTCTAATTTAGAAAAATATTACTTGATAACTTTAGTTTGTGTCTTTAATTTTACAAAGTTAAAAGATCAGATTACAATAGGATGCGAAAATATTTAGGATTAAGACACGTTCGCGTTGGCGATTAAACAGGAAAAGGAAAGATCTTAAACTATGGTTGGAAAGATTGTTTTCTTGTCCCCATCTGATCACTGGGACTGCCCGAGGATTTTGGAGGCGTTGTCAGATTATACAGTAAAAGGTTGCCGCCACATATATATAACAAAATGTGTACGTTTCCCTCTAGCGACCGTAAGTCTCAACCGCATTAGTTAGTTTTTTTTTTAAATGTAGATATTTAATGAAAATAGAGATTAGGAAAAAATTAAAAAACATTTAAAAACATAAAAAGAACTTACACATATTTCCATACAGCAAAAAATGCACTCGACACGAATTTTTTTTTTTTTTAATTCGTTTATTGAGTAGATACAAAATAACATAAAAATAAAGATGAAGACAAGGACAGAAATAAAGATAAGAATAAAGATGGTTGTACCAGGACCTTACGGGACGGCCAATCAGCAAAGCTTCATAAGGCTGGTACTGCCCCCACTAGCCGACATCTTGAGTTCGGCGGGATCTCTCTAGGTTGCGAAGCTTCTTCAAGACGTCAGCCGCAAACTTCGACACAGCATTCCATTTTGAGTGGCTATCCAGCATATGACCCACCAGGTTCATAACCGATGGCTGCTCCCCAAGGGCATCGCTCAGCTCCTGCCGCTCACTGTCGAATCTACCATAGCACATGCTCGGGGACTATTCTTCTGTATAATTGTGTGTGTGTGTGTATTGGTAATACACATTCCATTGTCCATGAGTTTAAAATTAACATATGTATATTATTTTGAATTGTGTAGCCACGTAGTACATTTTAGAATAGTGAATAAGGTGGGTTCTCGAGACTTATACTGATTACATATTTAAGTTATGCTTATTATAAGATCATAAGATCTGTTTGTTTTTTTTTTAAAGATAAAGAGTGATGTAATACATTTCATAGAACAGAACTAATTCCATAATATTTATTGGATCGAACTATTCTTTTATAACTTTCCTCAAATCACTATGCTATCACTGAACAAACTACAGTGCTAAGCCTCCGACGTGATGTTAGTGCGTGATTTTTATTGTCATTACACTTGTCTAGTAATTTTAATGGCGGTCAGTTTAACGGTGTAGAAGATTATCTCTGCAGCGCCATCTGGTGATGAAATACAAGAGAGTGAATAGCATAAAAACATTCTCCATGGAAAAATACATATACATACCTGGCAAAGTGCATGGTGATCAGTCAAACAGTTTCGGATTTTAGCGCCATCATACTATTTCTTACGTTCATTTTTATATATAGAGATTGCATATTTTACCAATTGTTTGTTGGTCTGATTAACCAAATCTATAGTTATTTAGACGTCATATAACCCAAGGTATCTTACAAAAGAAACAATTGTAACCACAATTAGCTTATCCTATTGTATACACATTGTAAGGTATCTACTGTTTGTTAAGATCTAAATGTTATGTTTTTTTTTTCTTCTTTTTTTTTTTTGCATGATTTTAGTTACTATATTATTTTAGTTGTTTTAGTTGTGTGTGTGTGTGTGTGTGTGTGTTCGTGTGTGTGTTTAGACAATTGCAAATATGTAAATGTGCTTTAGTCAAACATTCGCTCAATCATTCGCGCAATCATTTCTTCAACGTTAAGCTCATGTCCTTGACATGTTTGAACTTGCAGCATTATTGCTGCAAATATATATACTGATGCTGCAGATACAGATATTGATACTGCTGCTGCTGCTGCTGCTGCTGCTACTGTTAATGGTGATGCACCTGAAGTTAAGCTTAACTTCTTCAAATGTTTCTTATAGTATCAACAATGTGCAATTCAATAAATGTATGTGTGTGTGTGTCATATAATTTTATTTGCATTTATGCAAAAAGTATTCTGATGATTCTAAGATTGAACATAATGAACTCTCTAAATGATTGAGTGACTTAATGCATAGCACATGTATTGTATGTATTTTAGCATATGTATTTTTTTTTCCCTCAATTATCAATAGGTTTTTCTTTCATTTTTTTCAATTTAAAATGTAATATACAGTGACTGACTGACTGACTGACTGACTGAGTGTTCGACTTTCTCACAACTCTCTATTTCATTGGTGATGGTGAAAGAAAGACGACTGGTAGGTGGACACATTTAAAAATACGGAAAACTCGAAAATTTATTTGTGTTTTCTTGTCTTTTAAATGGAAAACAAGTAAAATTTTGTCGGAAATTGCTTTGATTCGTCGTCATAGTCATCTGTCTGTCTGTCTGCCAGTCTGACTGACTTTGTCAATATCAGTCGCTTGGTTTTAAAGTGTCTTTAATTTTCTTTGGATTTATTCGTTTGTTTGTCGTTTGTTCGTTGCAAGTTGTCGTATGCGTGACTAAGTCTTGACAGGCAACATGCGTGGCAAAATGTTTCAGCATTTCAAATTACATATATTTTTGCTTTGCTGCACTATACAACACTACTCGTATTATTATAATTTTGATCGTGTTGTTGGTCTTGCAAAAGTTTCATTGTTGATTACTTGTTTCATTTGTTTGTTTGTTAATTTCATTTCACTACTTTCTCCTTTCCATTGCTTTGGCTTTCAGTTCCTTGAAAGAAAACTTAGATCAGAACTGACAAACAATCATTTGGAATGATATGTTATGAATGTGGTAAGTGAATTACATGCATGTAATCTTATAATCCAATGATAGTATCCACAAAATTTAAGATGTTACTTGTTTCATTTGTTTTGTGTCTTTCATCATTTGAACACCACATGATCATAAATAATCATTTATAATTCAGCAAACCTTCAGCAAACATCAACGTTCAAGGCATCATTCACAAGATTAGTTTTCATCATAATCATAACCACTAATTATTAGCATAATAATGATTATTATTATTATTATTATTATAAAATATTTTCATTCTGATATAATTGATGTTGACAAATTTTCGCTAGCTTTTGTGCTATTTTTGTAATGTTTTTATTTTATTTTGTTTTGGTTTGGTTTGGTTTCATCTAAACATTTGCAGGTTTGTTGGTTGCTTCAGTCTTTTGTTATGACTATTGTCTTTTGCATCTCCACATACATAACATAAACTTGGTGTATCTGAACATGCCCCCCAAAATACATAAAGATAAAAAACAAATTCAATTTCGATTTCAATACGGAAAACTTTACAATTTCAGACTTATCCCACGGATATGTGTTAACTTAACTTAACCAGCACAAATCCATTGATTGATTGATTAATGCAAAAAGCAAAAAAAAAAAAATAAAAAAAAAAAAAATAAAAAAAAAAATAAAAATGAAAAGGTAACAATGTTGAGCACTTCAGAAATTTGTTCTTGAAACACAAAAACCTAAATACTACAGACAACATTTTCGTTCATTTCATTTCGTTTTTTAATGAACAAACCGAAATCGCTTCCTTATTAATATCTTTATAAAAATAAAAACCAAAACAAAAATTATTTCAGACCCGCTGAAAGTATTTAAAAAAAACATACACACACACACACACACACACACACTCACACACAAAACACAAACAATAAAGAAATAAAGAAGAAGGAAAAAAAAACTTACTAGTAACATGAAAAAGTATCTCAACCTAAATGAATACATACATGTAGACTAATGTGGGCGTCTCATACCTTCGGATCGTATCGGATCGGATTGGATCTATTGGGTTTTAATGTCATAATGGTTAATTTAATTTAAGGTGTTCTCTCTCTCTCTCTCTCTCTATCTCTCTCACTCTCTGTTGGGTATCTAATAATCTTATCGCTTGGCGCTGATCGGATGCTGAGTGCCGCATATGTTTTTCTTCTTGGTTTTTTTTTTTTTTTTTTTTTTTTTTTGTACAAAATCAAAGTGAGCCTCAAACCAAAGTAAACCTAACTGAATTGAACTGAACTAAACTCACTCGATCCAAGAATACTTTGGCATGGCATATTTGTTGTCTTGGATTATTATTGTTGTTGCTTGGTATTTATTAGTGGTTATCAGACAATGGTTTTATTTTTTTGGCTTTTAAGGTGCGCCATTTGGGTTTAATTTTGTTGTTGTTGTATCTCTTCTATACAGTATACAGTATACAGTATCTCATTATGTGTGGGCCGATCGGAGTTCAACTAAATGAGCTTGACGAGTTCTTGTTGTTTTTATTATTTCGTTTAATGTCCCGTCGTTTATCGTTTAATCAATCACTCCATCACCGTCAGTAAGATGAACTGTAGACAGTACACAGTACACAGTACTCAGTTAACCAGTGCTTATGCGGAAAGTAGGCAGGTAATAAGGTAGGTAGGTAGGGTATTTAACAGCCTCAAATCATTCGATTCAATTACTCGGTAATGAAAACAATTTTAATGGCAATTCTTGTTAAATTGTTTGTTTGGCTTTTGTTATAACCACATCTTTATTATACGTATACTTCATAAACAACACTAACACTGATATATAAAGAGTATTAAAACTTTTGTTTGATATTTGTCTATTCAGTAGAGTGCCCACAAATTATATATGATCACCATGACAAGGGGATTTGTTTACTTTCATTTTGAGATACAATTTTTTATATGTTCTTCTATTTTTATCCGATTACCATAGTAGAAGACTTATAACTATAGTTGTACATATTTCCATATGTAGCCGCAAAAATATAATAAGGAGAAGAAGAATTTATATTCTTTGTAATAATCAATTACATTTTTATCACATATTCTTTATAAATAATTCAATTAAAATAAAAAAAAAATAAAAAAAAATAAAATAAAATAAAAAAAAAATAATCAAATATCTCAGGAGTAAAGTTACATTAAGTAATAATTAAACTCTCTCTCTCTCTCTCTCTCTTTTTCTCTCTACATATATAGAAGTATTATCTTCTAAGTTATACGTATGATTTGGGAAATAATGAATTGAATTGAATATATTCGTCATGTGTTTTATTTCATGTGTCTTTGATGATTTCCCAAAGATTTTACTTAAGGTATTCGTTATGAAAGCTTGACGGAATACTATTCTCTACACCAAGAATATTAAATTTATTTGAAGATATATGTAACACTTTTGGGTGTAGAAGGGCCCAATTAAAAAAAAAATTACATTTTTGAACGAATAACTGAAGGCCACTCACTATGAGCCCATATAGAGCGATTTCATATGATTCCACGTAATAAGTAAGTAATTTTGGAAGTTTAAATGAATAAAGATGATTGATTAGCAATCATTGTCAACATTTTGTGATTTTGCATGGCATAGCAAAGCACAATATAAGCTTAATTTTTGTATAAATTTCATTACAAGTGCGTTTGGCATCTTTCTCATCTCACAAACAACATAAACCATTCCTTGAGCCGTATTCATACACGGTTAAGGGTTTTTTTTTTATCTAAGTTTTAAATATAACATCTATGTAAAGTGGAAACATTACAAAACTCCTTAGAGAGGTATAATTTATTGCTCCTGTTTCGACAGTAATGAAATGGAACATGGGGCAATAGTTCAAAGTATTTTTAGGGTTCCGTACCCAAAGAGTGCCAACGGATACCAAAGAAATAGGTAGACAGTTGAAATTCAATAATAGCTTTCTCAAAAATAATAACAATAAAAATAAAGTTAAAACAAGAAACGTGTGCTCCAATATGCACTGCATGCAGAGTTCACAAAAATTCAAAATACACAGCTCATATATATATTGCTATTACAAAAATTAAGTAGTGTATGACACGGGAAATATTCGGATGAGTTGGTCACCGGTTGGTCAACCGATGAGGTGAAGGTAAGATGTTGTACTGTTTAATTTTTGCTCTTTTTTTTTTATTTTTCTTTTAATAAGACTACAAATATCCAACTATAATAAACCATTGGCAATACAGCAAATCTCATTTTGGGCTAAAATTATTAAAGTTTAATAGAACGAATAAAATATGAGGTTAAAGTATATACATAGATATATATACGAGTATATGAAATATAATTTCTTCATACCTTGCACGATGGTACGGAACCCTTCATGTGCGAGTCTGAGTCATACTTGACTGTACGTTTTTTTTGTTTTTTTTTTCTTTTATAATTCTTCTCTCCATATTCATTTTCCGGCTTATTGCTTCTTTTAATCTTCGACAGCTTTAAATTTGGCGCAGCACTTTTAAATGTTTATTGTGATTCATTCAAAGTTTTTAAAATGAATTGCTGACAAACTCTAAAGTCTTTTCATGATAAAGTATAACAAACTCCTTACTGAACTTACGACTCCCATTCTCTACCTTTCGTCTTTTGATTTCTTTTCTCAAACACCAATCCACCTGCCGATTTAATGAAGAATAAAAACAAAAACAAAAAAAAAAAAAAACAAATAAAACTACATAATAGAAAACAAATAACGCTCTCGTATACAATATTATGCAAAAATAAGAGACAGAAAAAAAAAAACCAGTTCCTTGACCCCGGCTTAATCGTTATAGCTACTAGAATCCGCCGAATGTCACTTACGTTATTTTTGTGGTAATATCCTATGGTGATGAATTAGTGGCTTCAGAACAATTTCCCATTGATATTTTCGCAGTTAGTGCTCGATATGTTAAAGAAACTAAAGAACAAAGAGGAGAGTAGTTGTAGGTAATAAAAATCTTTATTGTATACATACTTACATGAGATTTAATTTCTAATACTAACAAAGTACAAATTATAGAAAGTACCTACAATAGAAATCGCATCCATATGATATTCACAACATTTAGTTAAGTTCTTTAGCCAAGATCGTTAGATTTTTTTGAAATACTTCATTTCTGTGTGATCAAAACTATATGACGCCCATTTAAAAGTTCATCAACACAAATGTTGACATCTAAAAATTAGCTATAATAGCGATTTCAAGTAACAGGAACAAGTTGTCTAATAAAAAAAAAATGTCAATGTTTAAATTAATAACAAATTTCTAACAAAATTGGTACATACCCTGAAACATTATTTGATGGACACTTTTCAAAAAGGTGGTCAAAGAAATTATTTCGGTTTTATTTATTTTCTTAAAAATCGAGTTTTCATTTTGGAACCATAATGATTTTTTATTTTTTTTTTTTTTTTTTTTTTTATGCCTTTTATTCGCAAGTGTTGGAAAAAAAATTAAACATGTTTTGATTTCAAACTTTTAAAATTTTCAAAATATAAAAACGAAAAATATGCTGTTTTTTTTTTATTTCTCCAAAATCCAAATTGAGATTGAAAGCTGAAATTTGTAGCAAATTATTTTTATTAGATGCAGAAATGATCGCTTAACACAAAATAGAAAAATTTTTGAGGGCACTTTTCCCCACCAATCCCTGACAATACTCTTTCTAACAAAATTGGTAGTATACGTTCTGTTATTGCTTCCTTTTTGTATAACCCGGATACTTATGGTAAATACAAATTAGATTCATGTAAAGCTCAGCTATTGGAGCATGATAAGCAAACTATTTTCATGAAAGCAAGCAATTCAATAATTTCTTGTGCAAACAGTTTGGAAAATGTTAAACAGTTAACTTTAGTTATGCATACACGTCTATTGAAGTTTTGCAAAACGCGCTTTGTGGAACATATTGACTGTTTTCATCTATTTTCTGAAGTATATGAAAATATTTGTTTGGCTTTGGAAGAATGCAATCATATAATGAACAAAGTCGAAGGAAAAACTTTAATTACTGATACTGTTTTAGAATACTAGATGTAAAGGTTCCTAAAACTTTTATCGATACCTGCAAATAGCTCCAGCTCTACATGCATCAGCTGCACCCAGTGAACGATCCTTACCAAGTTTGGCTATTCTCAATATTCATAGAGATATTAAAGACTCAAGCGAAGAAATTTCGAATATTATGGCAGCACTGCCCAGAAGAGTGGATATCGTTTTATACGGATTATGCAAAATTTGAAAGGATCACTGAAAACAAAATGAGCGGCATTGTGTTGGAGAGTAGATTCCTGCCATTTTTAGTAGAAAATCGAGAAAGACTATGCATGCCGATAATAACATTTTTCAATATGTGTTCCAGTGTCCTCATGGATTGATTTTCGTTCTTCTCTGATCTAAATCCCATTCAGTTGCTGTGTAGTATCCTGACAAAGATAACACCAAATACCAGTCTGTTTCATATGCCATTTTAAGGGAGTGGAACAATATCCTTAATTATTTGTTTAACTCGATTCTATTTAAGCATCGCGGAGTGTGAGAAACAGAATAGAATCCTCTAAACGTAAAAATAATTGGAAAATTCTCAACGCGAATTACTCTCTTTATCCGATAATCGAGTTCCCTCGTTAACATTTATTTATGTAGGGTTAATTAATTTTAAAAAATTGTATTTATTTTACAATTGTTTTGGTTGTTATGAATTTATTTATAATTTTGGTACTTAGTATTTACCTTAAATTTGTATTTATACATTTTACAGTTCCTACTTATGTTTTTTTTTTTTAAATTCCTATATGGTAAATTATTTTCTTTAGATGACCTTGATTGAATTTATCGTTTCGATATAATAAAGAAATAATAGTATCATGTTATGCCGGATAAATGAGATTCAAGCTAAAAATATTCATTCGACAATAATTGACACAATCGATCCAACGATCGATCAATCGGCCAGTCAATGATCGAAATCATATTAAACATGCATTATGTTTCATGTATTGTTAAAGTCCATTCAACTTGCATAAGTCTGCAAATACTACTGTTTACTTCATTGACAGAAAATAATAGAAAAACCAGAAAGAAGGTGATCTTCGACTATGCCGAAGCTTTAATACGCTTCACGTACCCAGAAAAGGTTTTTGCCTACGCTCCTGTGATTTGAAAGAAATATTACAATATTGATTTGACTTATGTTTATGGAAGAGTCAATACACATACTACAATGTAACTTTCAGAGCCACGAATATGGAAAAGCCACTTATCTATCTTCTCTTCTTCTATTTTCTATAAATGTAAAGAAAGTCGTGTGTATTACACCATTTATAACAAAAAAAACGGCTGAACCGATTTTTATGATATTCAATTTGTTGGATTTGTCTCTGCTCCGAATAGCAGAATAGCTATTAAAACATCGGAAAAGTTCAGGCTGTTATATAAAGCATAGGGACATATTTTAAAATCAATCAAGTCGTCTTTGTCAATTGCTCATCACAAAAATCACAATTGGTTAAGTGAACGAGTCATTCATGCAGCAAAGATCACTACAACTTCACCATTTAAAATTAAATTTTTCATGAATCCACTGTATTCCTTCAAATCTATTGACTGCGTAACAAACGAAGACGAATAAATAAATTCTCCAACTAAATTTTTGAACTCATTGGATCTGCCTGACTTGCCATCGCAAAATTTACAACTGCCGGTTAGGTTTGCTAGGTTATTATCATTCTTCGAAATCTTAACCAACCAAAACTATGTAACGGAACGCCTTTGGTAGTGAGAAAACTCATGGGCAATGTGATTCACGTGATAATACTCAGGGGATAATTTAGAGGAGATGAAATACTCATTCTGATAATTCCAATGATTGATGATGATTCGAGTTTAATCCTGAAAACAAAACCAAAAATGTTGTATATCACAAGGTGCTTCAATGAAGGGAAGGCGGTACAAAGTTCGCCGGGTCTACTAGTAGTATCTTAATTCCAGTTCGATAACTTAAGAAACAATAAAGTTTTCCAATAAGAACATGAATTTGGGTCCCATACGCAAGATGGGTATCCAAAAATGGGTCCAACAAGAGAAGTGAATAATAATTTACTAGTATAAAGATCATTAAAATGTTCAGAACATCATTTAATATACCCTAATACGCCTCTAGCTTTATTAATAGAAGACGAAATATGCGTTCCAAAATCCAGCTTTGGATCCATCAATACACCCAGATCACTAAACAGATAACTAAAGTGACACGTTCAATTATGTGATTATTGATATGGTAGATGTATGACATAGATTTACACTTCTCACATTTAAGCGTGAGGTAGTTTTAGGTGCACTACTGCGACAAGGAACCATAAACTTGTTGCAGAAACATTTTTTGGACGGGAGATATTATAGATAAGCATAACTTTACATCATCAGCGTACATGAAGACGTTAGAATGTTTAATGGCAGATGGCAAATCGTTAATGAAAATATTGAACAATCACAGACCAAAATGGCTGCTCTGAGGAATACCACAAATTCGTGTAGAATTGTTTTAGATAAAGCTGTTTTAAAGAGATAAAGAACTCTTTGGGTTCTGGAAATTAGGTAGGATGTAAGCCACCTAACTAAATTAGGAAGATATACGTCCCAAAATGCAACAAGTGTTGATAAGGTAGCTGTTAGCAATAAGATATTTACGATAAAAGGATGCTCAGATGATCCAGTCCTTTTAATTTAAATTAAAAAGCTCGAGGAGCTTACTGAATGGAAGCATTGGAGATTCGTTGATAAACGCATAGTCCCAAATCATAAGAAAGGATCAAAATCATTTGCTATCACGAGCGATTAACTGTCACACAAATAATATGATGTTTATTGCTTCCTTAAGTTAATTGTTAAGAAAAAATCATATCTCAAAGTTATTATGAAAACACACTTCAACTTTCAAAGTTATTTCCGTTTCTTGTAGCGTCACAAAAAATTAGTGATCGATTATTATGTTGACAAGGTTCTCAAAGAACTTTTGGAAAATATTGAGGAAGCTTTTCAAACCTTAGAAAAAACGAACATCAAATATCAAATTGATAAATGCGAATTTCTCAAAGAAGTGTTAGGTTTTTTGGGTTTTGACAAACAGTATGAGAACCAATCCGAAAAATGTCGAATTTATAAATAATTTTCCACCGCCATAAGAACTAAAAGAACTCCATTCTTTTCTTGGAATGTCCAGTTATTAAAGACGTTTTAGAGCTTTGCAGAGCAGATTGTCAAAAAAAAAAAAAAAAAAAAAATTTCCACTTAAACAAATGCATCTTCAGGAAGAAGCTTTAGAAGCATTCCGTAAACTAAACTAAACATGCTGACTTCAGTAAATTAAATACTTACTTATCCCAATTTTAATAAAGAGCTCCATCTAATGACAGACTCTTCATATTATGCCATTGGTGCAGTACCCGAGCAAGAATATCAAGAAATTAATTTTATTTCAAGAACACTGAAAACAATAAATATTTCTGGCCATTAACAAGTCTCAAAATCACATTTTTGGTAAAGCAAAGGTAAAAATACTCACAGACCATCAACCTCTTATGTATGCACTCAGGAATAAAAATACAAATACCAAACTAAAAAGATGAGGACTTGAGGAATACAATTATGAAGTAATGTACAAACCTATTGCAACAAATGACTTTCTCAAATTCCTCGGAACGCCAATGTCAGTTTTGTCATGTCAACACAACATAGCAATTAAAGCTCTTCACACAATTTAACACCGTGTCTAGAAGCATCCATAAATGTATATAGAAATCAAAACTTTCTTGTAATATGCCATTTATGACAGTCCATAGATACACAGTGGTCAGACCGAAATATGATGAGGATCAGCCTCACATCATTAATAAATATCTTAACCCTTTTAAAAGTAATATCTTTTTTATCCCTGAAGAAGTAATGGGAAAAGTTCAATAGATCTATCCAAGCTATTTTAGTACTTACAAAATTCGTTATACCTAAAGGCAAATAAAAGACCTAAAGGACCCCGCAAAAAAATAAGAAGTTATTATTTAAGCACATAGAAGAGCACATCGCGAAGTACAAGAAAATAAAATACAAATCTCAGAAAAAGTATATTTCCCACAAATAAATAAGAAGATGAATAAAGTAATAATAGACTGTAAGGAACAAAAATATGACCGGCAAAAATCCCGAACGAAATACGGGGTCCCAAAGGTAAAAGTTATGGACAACAAAAGAGCGTCCTATTTACTCACAATAGAATTTATGCTTCATCTATTTAAAAGTACTGGAAATGGACAGATCGAATGATACAAATCGAAATTGATAGAAATAATAAAAAATAAATATTTCAATAGCTTATCGGATAGACCTTTCTATGAATATTATCCTCCTGTTCTAGCAAAAAACTTTTATTTTTTGGTAAGACGAGAGAATATAGACCGATTAAAATTGAAGCTTTCTGCCTCTCTAGAACTCCACAACAAAACACAATGTCCCAATACGCAGTATGAACCAGGGGACGAAATCTTTGTGAAAATCAATAAATGATTGGGTTCCAAACACAAGTTTAACATAAAAAAATGTATAATGTGGATATTTTGTAGGAGTTAAAGGAATTATAAACAATAAGGGACGATCGATTTTAAAGAGAAATGAGTTAACTTAAGTAATAAAAAACATGCAGTCATGTTTGAGTCAGACGCGCACATAAGCGTTCCATACCATCGTGCAAGAAAAAAATTTTCAAAAGTAAACCCAACAACAACACTATAATTTATTAAACTTCAATTATACTGACCCAAAATGAGATTTGTTGTATTGCCAATTATATATTGTAGTTGCGAACTTGAAAAGTGTTTACAAAGAAAAGCAAAAGAAAAAAAACATTTTAACAATAAACTTCACCTCATCGGTGTGCGAACCGGTCACTCAATCATCTGATTACTACCCGCGCCATGCATTGCTTAATTTTGGTGATCGCAAAACATGAGCTTTGTAACACGGCACGGCACAGCGTATTAAAGTTTTTATGAGAATGTTTGTGAAAACTGCGCGCAATGCACACACTGGAGCACACGTTTCATTTTGGCTAAGCAGTTTTGGTCTTAGTTTAGCAGAGCACAAAACGGAGGCGCTACTTATCAGCAGTCGCAAGGTTGTGGA
>JBANCV010000715.1:0-27639 GCA_037040105.1 Amiota albilabris | reverse complement strand
AGCATACTCCGGATATGCTTTGGAGAGCAATCGATGGACTGCAGCTGCACTTTTCTTCAAATTAAAGAAGTAAACGATAACTTCCCGCATATGTTGTTTTGTTGGTACGAAATTAGACATATTGAGAGCGAAAAATGTTACATACTGGAAATTGAAGCTGTCAAATGTATTTTTCAAATGGGGTATAGGACAACCTTTTTAGATGCTTATAGCATGAGTAGCGCCATTTCTTGTAAATCCCGCATTATTAAAGGGCTCACCCAATATTACATTGATACGTGGGGTAGTAGCTGTGGAAATAGGGGGCAATGAAAGATCTAAGAGTGTATCACTGTAAGGTATGGATGAAAGGGAAAATAATGGAAGATTAGAAGAATCAGCGCATGGACAATTGCAGTACAACATAATTGAATTGAAAAAATTTACAAGAAATAAGATAACAAAAGTGAGAACGTCAATTTGTGGTAATTTCCTGTTGGGGTATATAAACAAAAATGCGAAATGAAATTCATAATGTAACAATATATATAATCACAAAAAAAAAGAAAACAGCTGTTAAGAATAACTTAAATACAACGTGTACGAGGATTGCTTTTTAAGTTTTGAGACAGACAAATAATAACAAATATATATACCATCGAAAATGACTTTATTGTTTTTCAAAATATTCTGCTTGAAGATCAATACACTTTTAAATGCAAATGAAGAAATTTTCGAAGCACTTTTTTCCACTCGGAATGAGGTATCTCCAAAACAATTGTTTTGAACGTATCAACTGATTTTTCAGGCGTCGAAAAACCATGACCTCACAATTTATTTTTGGTGTGCGGGAGTAAAAAGAAGTCATTGAGAGCCAATTATGGACTATAAGGCGGATAACCCATCAATTTGACGTTTTGAGTATTAAAAAAGTCACTTGTTTGAGCCGCATTGTCGTGGTGGAGAATGATCCGTCTTCTGCGGTTGATTTTTATTATTTTGTCGAATATTTCTGGCAAATGTTGGTGTACCATTCAGAATTAACCGTTTTACGTTTCTCTAATGGCACGGTGATCTTGCAATATCAGTTCACGCACAGCACCAATGTTTTGTGGCACAACAATCGATTTTGAACGACCTTCACGAAATTCGTCCTGGAGAAAACTACGACCGCGATTGAATTCAGAATGCCAGCGAAACACGGTGGACCTGGATGGTGCTTCATCACGAAAAGCCAATGCGAGTTGATCGGCACACTCTTGTTGAGTTAACTCATGTCGAAAATTATAAAAAATTATTGCACGCTTTAATTCCATTTTTTAGCCGAAACGAATTTTTCAAGTTACTGTAAACAATACAAGTAGCACTCATATAACAAAACGTTCTGAGTACATTTCTCATTAAAAACGACAAGCTTTACGATACCAATGTCTGATTTATCATACATATCATATACATATCAACATTGGTGTTGCCATATCTCATGATTTAACCAGCAACCTACGTATCTGCTGTTAATTTGCTAACTGCTTTTAGGAAAGGAAATTTACTAAAGTGAACTAAAACGATAAAAATTCCAATATTACCCTTAATAAACCGCCCTCGTATAATCGTCTACCCGGAACAGTGAATCCCGTCTTATCGCGAGATGCGGGGACCAATGGTATTTGCCAAAACGCAGCCTTAATGTCCAAACTACTGCTGAAGCGTGCACTGAAATCCAACAATGTGTGGTAGTAAATAAGTATCTTTTATCGTTAGTTCGTTCAATTTTCTGCTATCTAGGCATAATCTAACAATACCTGACTTCCGAACTAATAGTACCGGTGAAGACCAAGCGCTTTCCGATTCTTCAATCATACCTAAAGCCAACATCCTGTCCAATTCCTCATACATAAGATCCTCTATTGCTGGAGAAACCGCCGCTGCTTAATAGTTTTTGCATTGCATAAATCTATCGAGTGCGTGACAAAATTGTTTTACTCAATCCTTTTTCAGCAAAGGAAGGAAATAATTTGCCGATTTGATTTAGGCTTTCCCGTTGTTTTATCGTTAATGGTCTAAGAAGACGCTCGTCTAATGTTGCAATTGAATGAGAATGTATGACAAAATTTGCCGGTTGTAAACTAAACAGTGTCCAAAAATCTATTCCTAAATGCGAGTGTTGTGAATAGTAGGGATCAGATATAAATTTATGATTTTTTTCATATCCTTGAAAATTATTTCAGTTGTTAATATACCTATTATATTTTGAGATTGCCCATCAGCGCTTCGAACACTAGAATAAACAGGTTTAAAGTTTGTATATAAGTTTTATTTAAACTAATAGCGCAATGAAAAAATTTAAACAAAAACAAAAAAAAATTCTTAGATATTTATGTAAAATAAACACTTAAACTAAATTAAAACTAAACTAAACTACACTTAGAAAATAAAAAAAAAACTTGCAATGAAGCAGATTATCAGTTATGAATTATTAGTGTCAAACAACCACCAGTACTTGCGCTTATTTTTTGTACTAAGCCTTGCATCTTTATTTGCTGTAGATTGGTCGAATCTGACTAGAGATGTTTCTAATGCCTAAACGTTTCTATTTGCCCTTGATAAAATATGGAATAGCTGAATTATCTTGAATAAGTGCAAACAAAAAGGCCTCTCGAGGTACAAATCCGCTTTGTAATATATTTTTAATATATAATGTATATGATTTCTTATTAAGTTTATTATGAAGTTGTGCACTCTCATAACATTAGCAGAATTATACAACTTTTTGTTTGAAAAATATATCATATAGTCACTTTGGTTCTATGCAAAGAGGTACGCACTCTGACACATTTTCTTTCGAAAACCCGGATTCTTTCCATATAAGATGGTGAAATGTTGAACTAAATTGGACAGCCATACATCGTATTAGGGCGTATTAACGCGTGATACATTAAAACTTTGTTTGAAATTTTATAATTTTTGTTGATATTTTAGTAAATACCTAGTAGGAATGAAAAAGTGAGTTGCAAGAACTATTTGCATACCCTTCAAATGGTTGGATTTTTTGTTTGTATTTTTCCTCAATTTCCATTTGAATGTATAACCAAAAAAAAACAGCTGTTTTTGAATCTGAATCCATTACCTTTCTCATTTTATTTTTAAAGTACCGTAAGTAAGTTATTTATAAAAAAAAAAGTGAGACAAGCATATTAACGTTATATTTCATCTTTAATTTCTTTTTAACTTCTATGAAATAGCGGTTTTTTTTTTAAATTAACATATTCAAAAAATTTTTATTATGAAACTAAAGTTCTATGAATTTGTTTATATTTCTTTATATTAATTCACCGACCTTTTCTCGTTGTTTTTGGGTTGACACCGCAAAGAGTTAAAAATTTGTTAAAATTTACGATTCTCGTTCATGTTGAAAACTCTGCTGTCAAAAAAGCTAATTTTAACATCAGTCTATAAAGTGTCTGTATACGTAAACATTACTTTATTCATGCCGGCCATGCAATACGGGATTTTTTACATATGTTGAGCCTTTATTGAGAAAAAATGGTTTTATGTTTAATTATCAAACTACTGTCAGTCGCTAGCCACTACTTTTTCCCATCTTTCTGATAGCATACGAATTCCGCTGCGAAAAAACTCAACTTGTTTGGCTTCGATCCAGTCATCGACCCATTTTTTGGCTTCCTCGTAAGAACGGAAGTGCTGGTTAGCCAGGCCATGCGTCATCGATCTGAAGAGGTGGTAGTCAGATGGAGCTATACAGCGGGTGGGTAGGAATTCCCATTTGAGCGTTTCCAAGTAAGTTTCTACGGCCTGTGCAACGTGTGGCCGAACATTGCCTTGTTGCAAAATTACTTTGTCGTGTCTCTCGGCGTATTTGGCTTGGCCGTCGATGATGAGGCATGGCCGGGGTAGCCGTATGATTTTTTTCGCTTGGAATTGCCGTAATAATTCCACTTTTGATCGCCAGTAACAACACGATGCAAAAAACCCTTTCTTTTCTGTCCCTGAAGAAGTTGTTCGCACGTGAAAAATCGTTTTTCAACGTCTCTCGGTTTCAATTCAGATGGGACCCAATTTCCTTGCTTTTGGATCAATCCCAATTTTTGTAAACGATGGGAAATGGCTTGGCGTGTTACTACTAATGATTTGGCAAGCTCTTCTTGCATTTGACATGAGTTTTCATCGAGTAATGCCTTCAATTCGGCATCTTCATACTTTTTCGGTTGACCGTGCCGCTCATTGTCTTTCACGTCAAAATCACCATTTCTAAAGCGTACAACCCATCTCTCGCACTGTGAAATCGACGGAGCATACTCCGGATATGCTTCGGAGAGCAATCGATGGGCTGCAGCTGCACTTTTCTTTAAATTAAAGAAGTAAACGAGAACTTCCCGCAAATGTTGTTTTGTTGGTACGAAATTAGAAATATTGAGATCGAAAAAAAATATGTTGTTTACACTTCAAGCAAATGTAACATACTGGAAATTGAAGCTGTCAAATGTATTTTTCAAATGGAGTACAGAAATGAAGTATGAAAAATTTTAAAAATAAAGAATATTAAAATATTAATTGCTTACGTGCTTTTCCAAGTAATTCTGACTATTTATACTTATTATAATATAATACAATAATTTTTTCTGAATCTGACTTTTCAGCTTTAAATTGTCATTTGTTTATCACATTGTAATTTCAAATTCAAAAAATGGAAAACAAAAATACACTGAAATAAGTATTTGTAATTATTATTAATTATAAATGATTTACAAATCATTTTTAATAAATATTAGGAAAAAAAATGTTCGCACAACACAAGAACAATAATAATAAAAAAATATGTGAGTGTGCATAACACTCAATTACCTTTGATGTGAAACATCTTTGTTTTCTGTAGAGTGAAATTTAACATTGTCATCTTTAAATTTATTTTATTTAATTATTGATTTTTTAGTCTAAAATTTCTCGTTGCAATCCCCGTATTTATTTTGAATTTGCTATTGTTTAATTTGTTTACCTTCGAAATAGTACACTCACACTGAGTAAGCGTTACAAAATTCACTCACTTTTGACGTGAATAACTGAAACGTCCTTTTGAGCTCACATATGCAAATATTTAATAATGATGCTTCTAAAATTTCTAACTCCTTGGTGGTAGTCAACTCTGTTAAGCACATGGTAACGTAGGTTCAATGCCTGGCTGTGGCTTGGTTTTTTTACAATTTAAAGTTTTTTATTTTTAATAAATGTTCCATTATCAATAAAATAAAATAATTATGTATTTTTTGCTAACTTGAATTTTTATTATTTTATTGAATTACATATTATATAAGAATGATCGACCTATTCTACAGCATATTTTCAAAATGTGTTTTGTTGTATTGCCAATTATTTGTAGTAATTACAAAGTGCAAAAAAATTTTAAATTTTTTTTATAATGAATAAAAAAAAAATTTGTTTTACAAAACTTACGTCGCCATTAGCCGGTAACTCATCCAATTACTTACTGCAGCTATTCAAAATATTGCAAGGCAAGCCGTTCACCATAATAAGCGAAATTCACTCTACCGAAACCATAGATGTTTCACTTCAATAAATAGTTCTAATAAAATGTTATTATATTACTTACCTTTGCTTCAATTAATTTTTTTTCACAACTGTTTTAGGAAATCTCACTTTGCATTTTTACACCGCGCAAATCAAATACGATTTGGTTTGAATTGCTCGGGATACCGACGATTGACTTATAGGGACATCGTGATTGTTTCTTATGCACTTTTGGTATAAGCCATATGCATAGAAATTGAAATTGATACTCAAATGGTATTCTTCAGTTTCCTTTGTCATGCAGCTTCAATTGATTCATGGCCCAACATTTTTGAGAATCGATAATTTTTCTCAAAAATATTGTGCTGCATTGAAAACGGATCACTATGACAACGATTTTAAAAAAAAAAGGATTTCTTTTCTCATATTTTTTTTTTTTTTAAATTTTTCGCGAGCAAACAGCACAAAATATCCATTTTACAGAGCAATAACAGTGAACATAAATTTAACATTTTTTTTCACAATCAAACTGCCACCTCCTCGGTAGCAGATTACAAATTGTTATCATAACAGCTTTTCAAGTCATTGCAAACAACCATTAACATCCACTAATTACTATGTAAGGCGTTAACATACAAACAAATTGTTTGTCATTGCTTTTAGAATAGGGCGGTTTATGGTTAAGATTTTCAATAACATAAACAACATTAGTAGTTGTGTAATTATGTATACAAACTCCATATGAAGGAAAGAAAGAACGAAATAGCTGTATTTCAAAAACTGATTGAAAAAAACTAACGGCGACCTCAATTTAGTAAATAACAAAACAATTTAGTGACAAGTGTTGTTGAGCAGTGTAATGGGACAAATGGTTTCAGTTTTCCCAATTGAATTTGAAACCATAGGGAGTATATAATTTCCTTGAAGGGACGCAACGCTAACTGCAAGCAGTTATTAACAGAGGTGCATCTGTAACTCTTAAAGATACGTGATTTGCAACCATTTGAAGGATATCCTATCATTATCATTATCATTCCATTATTGAGTCGACCCGAATAGATTCACATTTTACAATGAAAACTGAATTTTTCCTTGTGGTTGTTGTCTGATTCAGTGGTTGTTGCTTTTCACTATTGTAAAATACAATTTTAATCCAAAGGATTTCTTTTTTATTTCTTGGACTGGAAGAAGATACCCAGCTAGAAAGTTATAAGCGCAGTATATGAATACCAGATCCAACCGGTTGAGACTAGGAAATATTTTTGGAAAAAATAGATGCGATGATATTGAAGAATTGGTGGAACTTCAATTTGACTCCATTATTGCGAATTCATTGAAAACTAAATTAAGAAAAAACATTTCCAATTGAATTCAGTTCTGGCATGTAATATTCTATCACGCTTGTGGTATTTATTGCGTGCTTTAGTTTCATTTTCTCCCAGACAGCCTATAGGAAGTAACCACTCTTCAATGAGATGATATCCAGGCACCAAACTCTTGTGTACCGTAGCTGACATGGGCTACCATGAGTATTTCGCCTCTTTACAATACTGTCTAAAATTTAGTGAGTTGGCTTTAAACTCACAAGAAATAACTATTCAATTTATGTGAAGTTTGTGAAGTAATTCCTTATCTGAGAAAAATGGTTCAACATTCACAAAAGCTCTCCTTGGTCTGTTGCCACCACTTGTATTACCAGAACCGTTCTGTTTTGGCTTATTTACGTGTAACCCCATTTCAACACAAAATTTCCTCTCAATTTGGTTTTTGAACATCCTCACTACAGCTTTCTGTTTTTCTTTAGTGATATGGCATTTCTGTACCTCAATTTGGCATGCATGATTAAAACGAACTCAAAGAGCCGAATCCAGGCATGAAGGGGACTTAAGCCGAAATGAAGCGAATTATGTTTTAAAAATCCTTATTTTTACTTCTAATACATTTCGACAGATCATTGCCGTTCCGGTCGACACACTTACGGCCTTTGCTACTTCGCGCACTTTCATTCGTCGATCAGTGAATATCGTGGGCTTTGTCAATGATTTCCTTGGTAACCACGTCTGTCGGTCGCTCCTCGTCAAAAATAGATGTTCGTCCACATTTAAATTCGTTGAACCAATATCTAACTGTGGTCATAGATGGCGACATGTCCCCATAAACAGCATCCAACTTTATTTTTATCTCCTCGCATTTTTTCCCATCCAAAAACAAAAAACGAATTACTGAACGGTACTGTTCTTTTTCCACCTTAGCGAAAATCACGAAACACGTCTTAGTCGGATGGCTGCTAAATCGAAACTAACCTAACTAATCAATCAGTCTGAAATTTTTATTAATGTCGTCTGATAGATAGCAGCGCACGGTGATAATGCTAGCTTCACTCAGGAACGTCACCTATCTTCAAACACGGGTAGTTAATGTACCGCCCCAGTATGTCGAAATAAATATGGCAAAAATTATTAACATTTATTAACATTCAATAAAAACATAAATACAGATACGGTTGAAAGCCATTAGTTCTGTTCGACAATCTGCAACGTTTAGTTTATATTCTGAATAAAAGACGCCACAAGAAAAACATTTATAACTTGACAACATAAAAATAACTGTAGTTTTGGTATCATATCATATACTTAATATACAAATTTTGTGTGAAATAGTAACGAAACACCAACCAATGAAACGTTAAATAAAATTTCATCCAAAAACACAAAAAAAAAACATGGTATAATCAGTTGACTTTGCAGTGGTGTCATGAATTCCGGGTAGCAGAAACAAAAGTTGTAAAGACATTTTTATTATTTGGGGATACTTCTTTATACGGAACAAATATTGTATAAAATCATCAAAATTAAAATTTTTTTTTTTTGGCTTTATGCCAAAAAAACGAGCATTCCGACCATAATGCACGGGAAAAAAATTAAAGTTATCACAAATTGTGGCGCCTTACGAATAACGATTGGAAAACGTGAGCTGATATTAAGGATTGCTAGATGGTGGCAGCGTATCCAAGAATTTGACATCGAAATCATTAATCACGACCTCGATGTGGCTGACATGAAAATTTTCAAGACAATTATTGATAAAGCTCCTCAGTCTAAAGTTACGGGATCAAAACATACGACGTTTTGTAAAAGAAATACAATATGAAACGGAAATAAAAAATCGGCTAAGTGCCAGTCGGACCCGCACATGGAGGGTTCCGTACAAATAGTGTATTTGTTTTTTTGCTGTATCTTTCAGTGTATTTACTTCATTTAAATATAAAAGACATGACCATTAAAGAACACAGCTTACCTTTGTTTCAATATTGAAATAAATAATCGAGTCACACACAGATGGCGCAAGTGATAAAATTTATACATTAATAAAGTATTGCATACTTTTAGGATATCATATTTACTACAGATTTGTTGTATGGGGAACCCGTTTAATTCTTAACTTTATTTTAATGTTATTATTTGTTGTGGATATGACAATAGAAATACACATTCTGTAAAATTTTATCTATTACGGATCGTGAGATACATCCAGAGTCGGACGGACTAATCTAATTATCGTCACTGTTACCTGAATAAGTTTTCTTAAGTACATAAATTTAATTATCCTGATATTTCTTAAGCGGTGTATTGTAAATTAAGTTCTGAATAGCTTACGAGGCGAGTTAAATTATAATAAAACATCACTTGTTAACCAGATCGGACGCTTCTCTCTATCCACTGGTGTATCCTCATACTTAAAGAATCTTTCTCAGGGTTATCCCTTGGAAATCTTTAATCTTATTAAACGCACTCAAACCAGGTAGGATGCTTTCCTTTATCCTCTGGTTTAATCTCAATCAACTCACTAGTGTTTAGTAAGCACTGCTCCCTTTGGTGAACATGTCCACTTGTTCTTTTTTTGTTCACTTGCTCACTTACGAATAAGTGTCCTGCCTGAATACATTCATATGCCATTCTGAATGCATTCATGCATCATTCCAACTCATATGTTGCCATAAATAAGATTACTGCATTCATGCAGGTTTCTATTATGATTTTATGAATACTTTTCAGTTGCTCATGATATACGCTTAAAATAAAAAGAACGAAAATACAAAGAAAAGAAAACTACTATTCTATATGTAAAAGTGAGCAAAAGGAATAACTGAGCGAAGAGAACAAGTGAGTAAAAAAGAACAAGCAACAACAAAAAAACAAAAAAAAGAGTGAAAAAGAATTACTGACAGAAAAGGAACAACTGAGTAAAAAAACAACAAGTGAGTAAAAAAGAACAACTGAGCCAAAAATAACAAGTGAGTAACAAAAAAACAACTGAGCCAAAAAGAACAACTGAGTCAAAGTGAACAAGTGAGTTAAAAAGAAAAAGTAAACAAAGAGGAAAAAGTGAACAAAAAAGAACACTATTGAAGGAACATGTTCACTTGCAAAGTTTAGTGAGTAACTCCTCTTTGTTCACTCATTAATGAGCAACCCAACACTACAACGCACTCTGACCAGATCGGGTGCTTCTCTCTGTCCTCTGAATTAATTTCAAGAACATTGCTTAGGGCTATTCGTTCGGACATCCACAACACGAACAAGGTTATCAGCTTCTGGAAACGTCCCCACAATCCTACCTATCTTACATTCAGCTGGATGTAGCAATTCATCTTTAATTATAACAAAGTCGTTTGGTTGTAAATTCCGTGTGGAGTGCTCCCACTTTTACCTTCCATACAAGTCCACAAGATACCAATATTTCCAACGGCTACCAATTTGATGATAGATCTTCTTTAGCTTTTCCCATCTATTCAAAAGGGATGATTCCCGATGTTAAGGGTAGCAGTTCCATTGGATCGCTACTTACGCCGAAAAGTGGTCTGGAGTTTAATACTACCTCAATGCGCGATATAATAGTAGTGAATTCCTCAAAAGTGAACAGCTGCGTACCCACTATTTTCTTTAGATGCTGTTTGAAACTTTTAACAGCAGCCTTCCAAAGCCCTCCACTATCCTTAACACTTTTTCGTCCACACGGATTATAAAGTACGTCAAAGGGTATATTAAGTCCTGTATCGGATGTGCCTGTAATAAGCAAAAAGATAGTCATCAAGCAGCTCAGTATTATAACGATAACATTAAACATATTCCATTCGCTTCTATCCACATCGACCAACTGAGTCAATTCCCCCGCAGTTCCAAGCGAACAGAACATTACTTATTGTTGACGCCTTCACATAATTCACGATCGTACGCGTAGTAGTAAGCACAGCAAGCAGACATGTCATCACCATGCTATTAGAAGTGACCAGCTATGGTGGTATGGCCGACAAAATTGTATCAGATCGCGGGATAGCCTTTATCTCACCGGAATATAAAAAGTTCTGCAAGGAGAACATTAAACGAATACTAAATACCGTTCGCACCCCTCGAGCGAATGGGCACTACGAACGGACAAATTCCATGATTTTGTCAATGGTATTGCCTTCCACTGACAACAGTAATCGTTGGGATTGTCATCTACACGGTATACAATGGAGTATAAATACGATGCTCAACAAAACTACTGGATGTTCCCCATACCAATTCTTGTATGGATATGAACCGCACGATATCTTACAAAATCATTTGAGTTTAACACTACACTACAACGAATGCAACAAATTACAACAATATCGAATAGGCACCGCCGAACGCATAAACGATCAACGTGCCAAAGCTAAGGAGCGATTCGAAGCAAAACAGGCCACTTCGAAGATCTAGGCTGAAGATGACTTGGTCTTAGCAGCAAATGAACCGGCTAGTACAGGAACCATTATAAGGGAACTTTCGTAATAACCAAAGTTTTGTCATAAGACCGCTATATTATCACTTTTTTTTTTTTTTTTTTTTTGTTTTAAATTATCCCACATCTCTTACTCCCCCAGAAACCGCGCGAGCTGGGATCCATTAAAACCCGAACAGGACTGGGTAACAACCACAAGTCCTTTCGGTACTGAACTACTTGTGTAAGTGAACTAGCAATACAAAACTAAGTATCTACTTTATGGCTACAGACCTAACTTCATCAGTCACATGTATATAATATGCAAATCTATATTTCTACCTCGTGTCACGGGGTTAGAATAAAAACTCCTCCGAAACGGCTCGACCAAGTTTCATGATTTTTTTTTTTTTATATATTTCGCATTTTTTAATAGCGATTTTTGTTTTTTCGTATGAATAATTCCAAATAATTAGAGACAAATCCATCAAGTATCCTTCGTCAAATATATTAGCAATAAATATGTCAATATTAATACTTAAATGATCCGTCTGATAATTAAAAATTATTTCATATTAGATTTAACCGTTTTGTCACTTTGACATTTCATTCTGCATTTGTTATTTTACTTTGGAATTTGTACCTACCACGGCTGTGGAATGGTACGCGATTGGTCATTAAAAATTAATGAAGAACATTATCAAAGCCAGTATTTTGAATGGCAAATTCCTAAGCGAAAATGTTTTGCTGCCACGCATTCCAATAATCCCAACAGACGTCCCAATTGAATTCGAAAGCTTTCCATATCCCATTAGATTTGCATTCGCAATGACAATCAATAAATCGCAAGGCCAAACGATGTCCGCTTGTGGCTTAGATTTGGGCACACCATGTTTTTCACATGGACAATTATACATAGGTTGCTGGTTAAGTCTTGAGATATGGCAACACCAATGCTGATATGTCAAATTTGAGATTGGTATCGTAAAGCTTGTCGTTTTTAATGATAAAGGTACTCAGAACGTTTTGTGATACGAGTGCTATTTGTATTGTTTACAGTAACTTGAAAAATTCGTTTCGGCTAAAAAATGGAATTAAATCGTGAACATTTTCGTGCAATGGTTTTTTGTGATTTTCGACGTGGAATAACTCAACAAGAGTGTGCCGACAACTCGCTTCGACTTTTCGTGATAAAACACCATTCAGGGCCAGCGTGTTTTGCTGGTTTTCTGAATTCAATCGTGGTCGTAGTTTTCTCCACGAATTTCGTGAAGGTCGTCCAAAATCGATTGGTGTGCCACAAAACATTGGTGCTGTGCGTGAACTGATATTGCATGATCGTCATGTAACATATCATGAGATTGAGGCATCCTTGCACATTAGTTCCACTTCAATACATTCAATATTGCATGAACATTTGGCTGTCAAAAAGATTTGTTTGCGTTGGATACCGTATAATTTGACAATTGCGCAAAAAAGGCTCGTGTCGATTGATGCAAACAAATGTTGAAAAAATTCAATCGCGTTGCTTCAAAAGGCGTCTATAAGATCGTGATGAATCATGGATTGATGCATATGAGCCCGAAACTAAACAGTGGCCGACTGTATGGGTCTTTCAAGATGGGCCAAATCCAACAAAAGTTGTTCGCGCACGAAGCACTTCGAAGCATATGATCGCCTGTTTTTTTGGAATAACCAGATGTCGCCACCGTGCCATTAAAGAAACGTAGAACGGTTAATTCTGAATGGTACACCACCATTTGTTTGCCAGAAGTTTTCGAAGAAATAAGAAAAATCAAGCGCAGAAGACGAATCATAGTCCAGATTTGGCACCCAATGACTTCTTTTTATTCCCGCACACCAAAAAAAAGTTGCGACATCAACGTTTTTCGACGCCTGAAGAAGCGGTTGATGCGTTCAAAACACATGTTTTGGAGATTCCTCATTCCGAGTAGAAAAAGTGTTCCGAAAATAGGTTCAATCGCATGCAAAAGTGTATTGATCTCCAAGGAGAATATTTTGAAAAACAATAAAGTCATTTTCGATGATACATATTTAATATTATTTGTCTGTCTCAAAACTTAAAAAGCAACCCTCGTACGTGGGATGTTCTCGCGTGGGCAAACCATCTAACTTATTTGTATTGGCTGTGGACGGACTAATGAAAAATATTGTTCATTCAATTCCACTGCAAAATTAATACTGATTTTCTTTGTTACATTTTACTATTTTAACGATTAAAAATATTTTACTTTTTTTACTCTCTTCATTAGTTTGCGGTACACGATATATCCAGTTGATCTTCACCAAAGAAAAAAATTTTGGCATACGTATACCCCGTTCTTGGAGACAGGGCGTATCAATGTGCTCCGGGAAATCTAGTATATTATATTATTTCGAACCCAATGAAGCTATCATTTATAAATGGTGTATAAATTAAGTTAATGCAAAGTCTTTTGATAATAAAGAGGGGTGTGGTGTTTTTTTTTTTTTTTTTTTTACTTTTCAGCCATTTGCAAAAAACAAAATGCATGACAGTGACAAACATTTTCTCAGTTGTTCTTGCCGCTATATATTCTAAATATTACTACTTACCATATGCAATTTGAGCTGTTTGTCGCAAAGCATTAAGTTTAGTTCCAGTTGATTCTTTGATAAGTAATAAGAAAAGGTCTTCCATATCGTTCCTTGTATATTGTTGCTCCTTACAATTATAGTTGATATTCTTGGATGTGTTGTGATAGGTTTGTTATTAAATATTTACTGTTTATTTATTGTTGCCTCCTCTAACTCAACCACTAAATGCATTCATTACCATTGCAATTTCAATAAGTATCACCTTTAGACGATAAAAAAAAAGAAGGCAAATTAAATAATAATTACTCCAAATTTTTTTTTAATAAATATTGTATCATCCTAACAATTCTAAAAGTACGTAAGTAAAATATATCAATTAAAGCGTCCTCCATATGAATGGAGTCATGCAGATCTGAGGTGTATGTATTTTGACTATCACATAGAAGTATATATGTTTAGGTATTATTTAGTAAGTGCAGGACTTGCACAAAATGCAAGGCATGCAAATTTAAATGGTTACTTTGGTCTTATCAAGAATTATTAAATTTTTTACATTTAAATTTATATGGCAAGAATTTAATCATCTATACATAGTAATGTGCAAAACTGAGCAAATGTTTACCAATTTATCTTTAAAAATATTAATACCTAATCAAATTCAACAAAATTACTTTTATTTTATTCTCTATTTAATTCTTAAACGAAATAGCTTAGAAGGTAACTTAAGACACTAATTTAACAAAGAGCAAAATTTAAAAACTTAAGAGAACTGCTATATGCTCAGTTCTGCAACTTTCGAACTTATGAAGCTTAGAGCGTCGCTTTAGTCCACAGTCCGTTATTTTTAATTACACCTTTAATACGCTTGGGCATACTCTGAATAATATGTTCAATAAAAGTGTGAGGAATTTGTTGCTATTCCTGTTGTGCACGATGCCACAGTTCTTCCATGTTCTCTGGAGCCCTTTCAATCTTCAATACTCCAATTTCGGTGATTTTTGCTGAATGCGAGACGTTCTTCGATGTTTATGGTTGATAATGCTGGTTTTTTCTTTTTGATACCTGATACCAAACCGATAAAGATCTGCGCGCGGTCCATTCACTGACTGTCTTGTTTAACTCTTCGGCAGCCTGCTTTGGTGTTGTAGAACTGTCTTTTAGCATTTCTCCTTCCATTAAACATGCATCTAAGCCCAATAGTAATCACGGCCGTCCTCCAACATTTGCGCACATAACACACCTCGTCGCTTTTGCACATTAACTACTTATATTCAATTGTTTGGCTATTAATCTTGTGGAATTTCCACTTTCAGTTAATACCACGATACTATTTTCTAAATCAATATTTATCTTCCTCATAATAAGCAATTAAGAAGCAATGCTCTAACTTCAAACAATTTGTTATAATTAAAACCAAAAGTAAAAAAGCAAACGAAGATCAGACACAACATCAAAACCAATAAAGGTTAATATTTTTCCAACGGCGCTTTAAGCTTCATAAGTGCGAAACGTGCAGAGCTGAGCACATAGCAGTTCTCTTAAGTTTTTAAATTTTTGTCTTTGATAAATTAAATAAAGAATAAAATAAAATTACTTTTGTTAAATTTGATTTGGTATTTATATTTTTTATGAAGTTACCTTGCCTTAAAGTTAAATTGGTAAACATTTGCTAAATTTTGCACTTTATGTAGATAGAAGAATCAAAGACAATATTTGAGCATTTTGAGTGATCATGCATTTTCCTCAGGTCACATGGTAATCGGAGAGGCATTCGTTCTTCAACAGGATAATGCTCCTTGCCATAAGAGTAAATTGATCACAACATTTTTGACAGATGTTGGGATTGGCCACCCCAAAGACCGAATTTGAATGTGATTGGAAATGTTTGGGCTTACATGAAACAAAAGAGATTCTCCGATCTAACAAGAACGAGACAAGAAACTATCACAAAAGTCATAAAGGGCTGGAACGAGATTCCGGTACACTTTCCAAATCGACTCCATAAAGTAAGAAAGTCTAAAGGAGGACACATCTTTAAAGTAAGCCATGGTTGTTACGAACCTAAGCAAAAATATATCTTATATGCCATCCATTCATGTTTGTTTTTAATTTAAACAAATATAAAAGAACTTGTGAATTGCATAAATTTATTTATTTTTTTTTTTTCAAGTAAAATACAACATACCATACGCAACAATTATTTTTTAAATTTCTACATTAGATAGATTTCAAAGAAAACGAATAAAAGTGGAGTTTCTGACATGTAAAAATATATATGCCGAGGGTTGTATAATAAAATCGTACAGTTTGGTTTTTTTTTTTGTTCAAGTAGCAATTAACATTTATATCTTAAAATACTTTTTTTCTAACAAATGTGCTAATAAACAATACAAAAATTACATGCGCTTCTTAACAACATTTTCATGTTATACAAAATATTATTGCCCAAGTCCTTTAAATCTTATATTGTTTTACGTGCGGGAGGCAAAACGTTACTAACCAATGCACAATGTTTTTTGAATGCAAACAAAGTTTAAGGGTCAGCTAGTTTAAAATAAAAGTACGTACCTATAGTGAAATCTTCTACATATTAGAGTCGTGCATGAATGTATGTTTGCCATATGGAATTCTCGCACGGTACTAAAAAATGGTGTTTGAATCGAGCAGATAGAAATTTTTGTGTAAAATTCGTATTGGAAATAGAAGTTGCAAGAAGTTCGAACTATGTTGTATAATACAAAAAGCCAAAACTTGAATCCCATTTTGCAAGTTTGAACAGATTCAGGAGACTCAACATTTTTCGTGATAGAACTGTTCAGTCTATATATAGTATATTTGGTTATACTCACTCTGAATGAAGGATATGAGTATTCTTTTTTACACGCGAATCACACGAAACGTTTAGTATAGTAAAAAAGAGTGGAATGAAATGAGTCCATATTGTATATTAGAGACCTGCAGAAATGCATTCATATAGCATGTCAAAATGCGGTTTGTGGTTGTTTTCCTTATTTTTAAAATTTTTTTTTTTATTTCGCACGTTGTGTCACTATTAAAACTATTCAGTGGCGAGCATAATTGAGTAAATACTGGACTTATTTCAGTCATACTCATAATTCAGCTCATCACTTTTGAGTATTAATTCATTAATACGTGTACATAAGAACATGAATAGATACACTATTCACTTAAGAGAAATAAACAATGAATCTTTACTTCAAATGAATGCATGTTTTGCTGTACTTCTTTAAGTGAATGTGAATGAATAGTATTTTTTGTTTCTATAAAGTGAATAAGGTACCTGTTCATATATTTCTCTTATAGACAAGAATTAATGAATGAATATTGAAAAGTGTGCAAGATTATGAGCATAGGATTTTACTGTACACTATACTTACACGTTTTAGTTTTCTCTTATATGTGCAATATATATGTGTGCGGCCTTTCACTTCACAACTCGCTCAGTGTTTACTCAGTGATTTGTCCAGTCTATATGTTTAATAGCCTTTGGTTGGATACTACTACACTCTAAGTTTTATTTCGTGTATTTTTGTGGAAGCGGAGAAAATGCAAATCATTCATTCAGAGTAAATCTTGTCTTTCGCTTGTAGGTTGTACACCATGAATATAGAGTTCATTTAATTGCAGTACTGTATATACTGAAGTCCGAAATGTGAATGCATTCCTGCAGGCCCTTAAAACACATACAAATTTACATGCATAGATATATAAATGCAATATATAGAAGTAGAAGAGCTACTAACCACAATTTTGCATTAATGTAATGCACACACATCCATAAATACATGCGTGCTTACATACATACATATGTATACGTATATATCATTTTTAATTGAAAAATTACTGACCATATTAAACGTTACAATGCACATACATACAATATATGTACATATGTATATCTAACACATTCTTCTCTATTTTCGTACATACACACATATGACATACGTAATATCAATTAAAATTTGTTTGCAAATATATTTATTTATGAATATTATTTTAGACCAATGATTTTCGAATTATTCTTCAGTTATAAACCAACTCTGATTGTTATTTCTTTTACGGTTTATTTTTTTTTATTTTTGTTGTCTTGTTCTTGGTTACGGCGTTGACAAAGGCTGGTTCAGGTGAACAGCCTGAAACTAAATGACATTTGTAGTTAGTGTCGACATCAATGTAATCAACAATATAAAAACCAAGCCGAACTGCCACTTGTGCGCATGTTATATGAAGCTTGGAAAAATCAATATACAGTCAGCAACACACATTCGAATTCCTCTATAACGAACTCTCCAAGTGCGATTACATATCTGTAATGAAGTAATTCTGGAAATAGTGTTAGTAAAATTTTTTTCATGTGTTTGAACTTGCGAACGATTTTCAAGCACGCAAATACTTTTTATACTCTTCACGTAGTCAATAGTACAATATTATTGGGTCATATAAAAACTCTCCACAGTTGTTTTCATTCAATTCAATTAAGTACATATTGCCCATTATTATCTATGACATTTTGCTATTTTCCGGATACCTTAATAATTCCATCTGTGTAGAACTTCACTGGTTTATAAGCAAAAACTTTGGTCAAGCTCTTCGGTCGGCCAATTTTTTACCATGAAGAGAGTTTTGCAGAGACCGAAACAAATGGTAGACTGAGAGTGCAAGGTCCAGGGTATACGATGGATGCATTAAAACTCCCCAACCAAATTCCGTTAATTTGTTTCGGGTCATCAAAGATGTAAGTGGCCTCGAATTTTCATGATGGAAGACAACTCCCTTTCTGTTGGTCAATTCTGGTCAATCTTTCTTAAATGCTTTATTCAAACGGTCGAGTTGTGCATAGTAGAGGACCGAATTGACCTTTTCTCCACGTTCTGGCAGCTCATAATAAACAATTCCCTTCATACCAAGCACTCAATATAACTTTGTTTGCCGACAATCCAGGCTTTGAAGTCGTTTGACCATGATCGCTTGTGGTGGATATTCTCGTTTATTCCATTATTAGTATTATACGTCCGCTATCTCCTAACAGCTTCCATGCCGGTCTTGCTCCATCAGTTGCAAAATTCTATCGACTTTTTTAGTGACAGGCCGACCAGGTGTACCACAGTTTTTGAGTTAAAGATCTGAAATTTTGCACGAAACCTTCTTTTTACCATACGCAATACATTGAATCGAATCACTAGGGAGTACCTCCCATACAAACCAGATTCAAATTCTTATTACACAAACTTTGTTGGTTTTTAAACTTTCAAACTGAAATTTGGATTTTATATATGTCTGATACAGATTCATCAACCATTTAAATTTCAAAATCCTAGGATCACTGGAGCGCATAGCTCCCATACAAATATTGTTGTTACAATGTTGAAACGCAATATGTATACTGACTCTACCCTCAACATAAGTAATATCAATATTGAAATTTTTCTGTGTGCGCAATCAGAGGCATGTAGGCAAAAAGTTTTCTAGGGGATACTTGAAGAGTATAACATCGGCGGCATAGTCGAAGATACCATTCTTTATGATTTTTCGTTGTGTTCGGTATATGAATTTGAAAAACAAAGTAAAGCAAAAGCAAACAAGCTAGCGAAATAGAAAACAACCAATAATGTGTGTTAAGTGCAGTGTTGAAAACTCAACTCAGGTCTCAAATAACGGTCAACACATATTTTCAATGCGCAGGGCTCACTCAAAAACCGAAAAAAATAAAACCGGTCTTCGCTTTCCAGTGGTGCAAAGAGAATGTGTGTCTAACAATGACCATCAAGAAAGGACCAATTTGGGGAAATCTTAGTAGTATTTCTGAAAGACTAAAACGAAATATAGTATTGTATATAGCACAGTCGAAACTCAAGATTGTTTGCATATGGAGAACTTTCATAACATACAGCAAATGCTTTCCTGTGACACTTAATATGATATTATAATTAGTATGTATTCTTAATGAATGTTAACTTTACTTTATTTGTTACTTTTATTATTTAAATTTATTACATTTAAGACAAGGTAATGATGGAAAAAATATGATATTTAGAGTTTGCATGTCGCGCGTATGTTGGATCTAGACTGGTCCTTGCGAGGGAAGTCGATTTACTTTGTTCATTCTGAAGCTAGAGCCTGTAAGTTATGCAGTTTTCAAAACGTGGGATGTCTTAAGTATAGATGCTATATAGAATTGGCCAAAAACAGAGCCCTGAGGTACTCCTGCGCTTATATATGAAAGGTTTTAAGGTGAACCATTTATAACAGTGGAGAAATATTTGTTAGCAAGGAACTTTTCTATTATTTTATAAGGTAGATTGGCGTGTTGATGACTTGTGGATTAGACCGTTATGCCATACAGTATCCAATGCGGCCTGTATGTCTAGTGTTACCAAACCGACATATTTTTAGTTAAGAAGGCTCTTCTTGACAAATTGCTTGAGTTTAAGAAGTGGGTGGATACAACTTAGCTGAACTCTGAACCCAAATTGATCAGCTGGAAGGATGCGATGCATTTTTAAGTGATTGTTAAGCCGTACTTCCAGATACAATGTGAACACTCGAACAGTGAAGAGGTGAGTAGTGCTTAAATATTCGTAAAAAAAAAAACAATAATAAAATTAAAAATTAAAAAAATAGTATCTAAAGTGCTAAGATGAGCTCGGCTCATAAAATTATCCAGAAGCCACAAACAAAGACAACGAGAAACGCATATTTTTCCTTTGTCTCTGCTGACAATAGCAACAAATCTTGCTTTCTAAGCAAAAGGTCGTCCGAACATACAGCAAGATCGTGCTCCCCTGCTTTGTGCTCAAGTAATATAAGCACTAATCATTCCCTACCGTGTAGCATTGCCCATGTGCCCATCCCCACAAACTCCCTTTTGCACAACTCCATCAACAAATGCTTCAACAACTACAACAATCACAACACCAAGCTCATCCAATACAACAACACAATATCAACATCAACTATAACTCATTCAGCAACTGCATCTACCATTTTGACACTCAGTTGAGCCATATTAAGTACCAAAAATTAGTTATAGTTCTAGTTCTAAGTTTAAGTATGTTTTAGTTAGTAAGGTCTTCCCGCCATTTTTCTTAATTATTTTGTTATGTAACATATACAGAGAAAATATTAGAAATACATATTAAATCTAATTTTTCAGCTGTAAAGATTATTAGGGTCTAATTATCTGTATGAATTGTAAATTTTAGTGCTAGCTTTAAGTGATATTTCTAATTTTTTGGGCAATAAAGCAAAGCAAATCAAAATAAAAAAAACTTTGAGAATTCTTTCGAAAACTTTCGAAAAGAAGCTAAGTAAACTTATTGGATGATGGCTTTCAGCTGATTTTGTGATTCTCAAGGCTTGTTAGCAACAACTTTTGTCACCTTTCAAGCTTGAGAAAAGTATTTTATTTTAGGGCATGCATTGTACAACAGCGATAAATATGCTTCTATTTCCAAACACTGATTCGATTTCGCGTCGTTTTTCTTGCATGAGCGCAATTTGTGTTCTAACCGACCTATTCTCGCCAATATCACAAAAATTATCTTACAAAGAACTTTGAAAGCTGCACAGTTAAGAAATTTGTTTTTACATCAGTCTGTAAAGTGTATGTTACCTGTCTGTAAAAATCAGTTCATTTAGGCTTGCCAATTAAAAAAAAAACCCAAAATATATTGGAAATATTAAATATATATATTAAAATCTCATGTCACGGGATTAGAACAAAAACTCCTCCGAAACGGCTCGACCGAGTTTTATGATTTTTTTTTTTTTTTTATATATTTGGTAGATATCAGAATTGGTATTTTTTAACCTTCTATCCCCACTTCCCATTTTTAATAGCGATTTTTGAATTTCTTTCGTATGAATAATTCCAAATAATTAGAGACAAATCGATCAACTAGCATTGCTCAAATATATAAATAAAATAAATATGACAATATTAATACTTAATTGATCCGTCTGATTATATAATTATTTCATATTAGATTAGATTAACCGTCGTATCACTTTGACATTTCATTCTGAGTACTTTGCCATCAGCTTAAGTGGTTGAAAAAAAATACATACTTCGTGTAAGTTGAAAAGAAATTAAAAATAAAATATAACGGTAATCGATTTCGTTTCACTGTTTTTCTTAAAATAACTTAATAAATTGCACTTTAAAGATAAAATTTGAAAGGTACGATAATAGTAAAAAAAAGATTAAGAACATTGTTACGGCGTTTGAAATCGATTACCGATTATGGAGAAATTATCAGCATTAATCGGTCGTCGGCATACATTTCGTAGATAGCAACCCTCAAAGAGAAATGAGTCATCATCCACATATATTGCTTTGAAAAGAAAAAATTGTAACAAAACTACTAATAGTCTCATTTTCATACCCTGCTATACTACCAAAAAATTTATCAATGAAATCCGCCAAAAATTTTGGGTGCCACGAATACGATCAGTACATCGCAATGTACAACAGGAGATTTCTCGCTGTCGCATCGATAAGGTGAAGCCGTCAACACCAATAATAGTCCAATTACCACCAAACCGAGTGACGCCATTAGTAAGACCGTCTACACACACATGCGTTAACATATTTGGCCATTAGACGTTGCAAAAGGTCCTTGGCATGGAAAAAGATGAGTAGTAGTTTTCACTTGCTTGACAATTCGCGCTGTTCACTTTGCGTTTGTCGAAAACTTATTGACAGACACTTTCATACTATGCGTGTGCAATTTTATCAATAGCCGCGGAACAGCAGTACGTATAAGATGCGACAATGGTACGAATTTTATTGGCACACAAAGAGAGTTAAGAATTTCTGAACCACTATTGAATTTCGACCGAATCCCAAATGAAGCAGCTAATCGACATATAGAGTGGTTTTTTAATTGTCCATCTAATCTAAGCTCTGGAGATTGTTGGGAGCGGTTGATTCACATCATCAAACGCTAACTGACATATACTCTAATGGAAGCCACACCACGAGTGGAGAAGCATTCTGATTGAGATTGAGAATATTATGTATTCTCGCCCGCTTCCTTATGTGCCAATCTCATCTGAAAACGAGAATCCTCTGATACCGAATTATTTCTTATATGCTGTCCAAATTCAACCCAGACTCTGCAATCGCCTGATGACAAGTTGTGCCTTAACAAAGACTGATGTATAGGCTTTGAAGGATCGCTTCTGGAAGAGATGGGCCGTAGAATATTTGCTGCAATTGATGCATGGTCCCAAGTGGTTTACTTCAGCGCGTACATTGCAAGTGGAAGATTTGGTAATTATTTGCCAGTCAAGTTAACCACACAGAAAGTGGCAAAAGGGCCGTGTTATTGCCGGCGAAGGACGGACATATACGCGTCGTAGATGTCAAAAATGCCAACGGAGGTCTCCGTCGCCCCGCTAACAATCTCGGTGTGCTAACCATTAGTAAATCAGAGTTATTTACGGGGTGGGGATGTTACGGTATTTACAATCGATTACCGGTTATGGAGAACTTATCAGCAGTAATCGGTCGTCGGTATACACTTCGTCGATCGCAGCCCTCATCGAGAAATGAGTCTGATTGTTGCCGATCGCCAAAAAAAAAAAGTCACGAATAATACAGTTTGCAAACAAGAACATCATCCAAAACTATAAATATCACAAAACCATCAACTGTCACAAAATGTAACCAAAATTTTATTTTTACTCTTACAAAGATTATAAACAGCAAAGAGGTTTGTGCATTCATGGATTCATTGTCATTGAGAAGTGCTTCATTATTTTTCATTTGATTATCTGCTAAATCACACGAATCTCCAACGTTAATTTTATTAGTGTCACTGTTTAACTTACTCAGAAAATTCGCTATGTAATTATAATTTCCCTTAATGTACTCTATTTTGAATTTATACTCACAAAATTCGATCATCCACCTTTGAAGACGAGGACTAATATCCTTTCCTGAGTATTTTGCCATCAGCCACGTAAGTGGTTACATACATGTATGTATGGTCTAAAATATTTTACACCCCAAACTATAGCCAACAATTTCTTTTCTATTGTTGCATAATTGTTTCAAGATTGTTCGTGAAGCAAAAGAAATTGGATGGTCAGCTTGTGATAATACGAAGCCAATGGCGAAATTAGGATACCTTAGTATTGGCGGGTCTATCATATTATCTTTTAATTGTTAAAAGGCAAGTATAAAGCTAGTATCGTTTAAATTAACTCCTTGATCATTCTGAAGGTATTTAGTCATAGGGTAAGCTATTTTCGCATAATCATTTATAAAATTGCGATAGAATCCTCTCATTCCTAAAAATGATTTGATTTTCGTTTGTGTATTTGGTATTTTAAACTTTCGGATAGTTACAACCTTAGTAGCATTTGGTTTAATACCTACCGTTGAAAGCAAATGCCCTAAGAACTGGTTTTTTTTTTTTTTTTTTTTTTTTTCAAAAAATCACTTGTCTACTAAGATTTTGAGCTTAGCCCTTCTTAATGCTTTAAATATAGAAGTTAAATTGCTTAACAATTCCAAAAAGATATGTTAAATACCAGAATATCAACCACACATATCTTAAATTTTCCGAAACTTTGAAAGGGCATTCTTGAGCCCAACAGGTATACGATTAAATTTGTAACGGACTTTTGAAAAGCCTGTTTTTCTTTTATCCTCATCTTGTAGGTGAATTTGATGGAATCCTTTAGCTAAATCTATTGTCGTGAAAGCATTTCCGAGTCGGCACGAAATTGCTAGGGGATTGGCGAGGTAATTTTATATTCGATTTGGTTGGCTCGTACTATTTGTTCGATACGTTGATGGTTTGTCTAATTTTTGTTACTCAAAATCTTCTGAAAGTGCACTTGTATTTATAATACTAATAGAAGATTCTGTATCTACAAGGCATCTGATACTCTGTCATCCGATAGATATCACTATTACTGGCAATTTACATTTCGAGGCATCTTTAAAAAATGTATAGTTTTTTTATCCTTAATGCTTTCCGCTTCTTCCTCGATATTTTCAATATCAATTGGATGATTATTGTTATCATTGCTGAGCTTTGTCAAGATTTGATAACGGTAATTAGTATGCATGTTTTCAATTTTATTTGAAAGACTAAAATCTAACTAGAGTAGACTAACTCTAGCTAGACTGCTCTAGCTAAGTATGTACACTCTCTAGATAGCGCAATCTCTGAGAGTGCGCAAAGCTAATCTGGCTAGATTAGTCTATCAGAGCATTTAGAGCGTATTAGCTTAGTTGATGGAAATGCTTCATACGAAATATGTCAAGCCGAAAATGCTTTGGAGCTCAGTTGTAGTGTATTGCATAATTTCAGAAAAGAAGAAATTTAAAAAAAGAAAAGAACGAAGAGGTAGTAGGTAAGAAATTGGATTGCAAAAAGACATGAAGAAGGGGTGCACGCAAAGTTGTTGAAAGAAATCAGTGTTGAAGATATTTCATTTGTAAATTTCATACGAATGTCCAAAACTGATTACGACAACACAGCAAATTTTTATTTTGGTGCATGAAATATTTTAATGGTTATTTATTTATTCGAGGTTGCTGATTTCGAATGTGCCCTTGGTTTTTACTATCAGCTCTAGTTTTTGAGTTACAACTATTTCTTTCTTGTTTACCTTCATATACATAATTACACTACTAATAATATTGTTTAATAATAAAAAGTGTGTAATAAGTATTGGAAGGGCAAACTAAAAATGCGGGATATTTTTCATATTTTGAGCCTTTATTGAGAAAAAATGGTTATATATTTAAGTGTCAAAGTACTGTCCGTCGCTAGCCACTACTTTTTTTCCATCTTTCTGGTAGCATACGAATTCCGTTGCGAAAAAACTCGGCCGACTGTGGCCATTTTTCTGGCAATGCTTGGCATCAATTGTCGTCGCATCAATTGTCGTCGGTTAACGTCTCCCGTGATCGTTTCATTTGGTTGCAGCAGCTCATAGTACAACGCACCCAGCTGGTCCCACCATATACAGAGATGAGCTTGGCACCATGAATATTTGGCTTGGCCGTCGATGATGAGGCATGACTGGGGTAGCCGTATGATTTTTTTCGCTTGGGGTTATCGTAATGGATCCACATTTCATCACCAGTAACAATACGATGCAAAAAACCCTTTCTTTTCTGTCGTTGAAGCAGTTGTTCGCACGTGAAACACGTGTTTGAACGTCTCTCGGGTTCAATTCATATGGGACCCAATTTCCTTGTTTTTGGATCATTCCCAATTGTTGTAAACGATGGGAAATGGCTGTGCGGTGTACTTCTAATAATTTGGCAAGCTCTTCTTGTGTTTGACATGAGTCTTCATCGAGTAATGCCTCCAATTCGGTATCTTCAAACTTTTTCGGTTGACCGGGCCGCTCCTTGTCTTCCTTGTCAAAATCACAACTTCTAAAGGGTACAAACCATCTCTCGCACTGTGAAATCCACAGAGCATACTCCGGATATGCTTCGGAGAGCAATCGATGGGCTGCAGCTGGACTTTTCTTCAAATTAAAGAACTAAACGAGAACTTCCCGCTAATGTTGGTTTGTAGGTACGAAATTAGACATATTGAGAGCGGAAAAAAATACAATATGTTGTTTACACTTCAAGCAAATGTTACATACTGGAAATTGAAGCTGTCATATGTATTTTTCAAATGGAGTATAGGAAAACCTTGTCAGATACTTAATGCATGAGAAGCGCCATCTCTTGTAAATCCCGCAATATTAATTTGCGCTTCCAATATAATATTTAGTTTTAAAAAAACACCAACTTGGTGCAAGTTGAAAAAAATTAAAAATAGAATATAACGGTAATCGACTTTGATTTTTTGACGAAACTGATGCGAATCAATAGCCGCTTTGATTCGAATCATGACCCACTGTAAAAAGGCTTTAATTGAATTATTAGTTATTTTATTCTAAAATTCCTCTTTTTAATCACCGTATTTATTGAATTAGCGATAGTTTACCTTTGAAATAGTATACTCAAACTAAATAACTCTCTGAGTAACCAGTTACAAAATTCACTCACTTTTGACGTGAATGACTCAAATGCCGTTTTTACCTCTCAGGTACAAATGTGTGTGCACCGGCTTCTGAAATATTGCAAGGAAGGTTCAACGCACATCCGTGGTTTGGTTTCCATAACATATTTAATGTATTTGTCTTAGAATAACTGGTGGTTTATATAATATTGTATATATTAAAAATATAATAATATTGGATCATATAAAAAGTCCCCCCGGTTTTTTTGGTACATTTTTGAACGAATGTTTTCTTTATTCAAAATCAATTTGAATCAAGTACATATTGGCCATTAATATCTCTGACGTTATGCCATTTTCCGGGTAGCTTTATAAATTCATCGGTATAAAGCTCTTGCGTGGCTTATCAGCGAAAAATGACCGAACTGTTCGTTTCGCCACATTGTAACAGCTGATAATAGACAATTCCCTTTCAATCCCACCAAACACTCAACATAACCTTGTTTGATGTGGATATTCTCGTATTTAATCCATTTTCCACCGCCGTAATTATTCGCTTTAAAAATGGTTCCAGCAGCGTTTCACTAATGAATCTTCCGTCCATTATATTTCATTGCCTTAATTCATATCGAGCTTCTTTGAGTAGCCTGCTCTTTTTAGATTGCAAACTCTCATATATTCTGACAGCAGAATTAAAAAAAAAATTAATATATGTAAGAAGTGATGGGGTTCTGTCGATCAACGAGCGGTATCGGTGTGGTTTAGCAGCGTTATCGATCAACATCAT
>JBANCV010000714.1:0-27728 GCA_037040105.1 Amiota albilabris | reverse complement strand
ACTCACACAAAGATGGCGGCACCAGAAAATGCCCTGCCAGAAAAGTTCGGAAACTTTTAACACACACCTTGTATACAGAAATTGATGAGACTATATTTGGCGATTTATTTTATTCTTATTTTATCCTACTTCTCTATTTTAGATTTAAAAAGCAATGGAGGAGTATTTAATGACCAATGTAAATGCCAAGGGTTATGTCATTGGATATGAAAATTAAATTAATAAATAACCAAAAACATAAAAAGCTTTATATCACAAAACAAAACAAACAAAAAAAAAAAACACAAAAATATATTGTGTGAATAAAATATTTATACTAAAAATAAAAGTACTGGCAATGACCTTGACTGCAGTGATCGCACAAAAACAACAACAGCAACAACAAGAACATAGTATTCATCAGAAAAATATAAAAAAAATGGAAGTAAAATGTGTTGCAGATGAAAACTTGCCAACCTCTGAAATGGATTTACTTGCAAAATTAGAAGCCGCCAATAAACTTATTGAAAGCGATGCAAAAAGTCTCAATTCATTACATTCAACGCATAGCCGGAAAAATTCTGATACAAGTCAAATAAGTCTAACGTCTAGTAAGTTTAAGTTTATATTATTGCATTTTTGTAGAAATTCTTTAAATTGATTTCTTAAATTAAACAGGTGCCAATTCTATTGCTGAAGAAGATATTTGGACAGCATGGGCAACAATATTAAATGATTGGGATGGTGCCCTAAAACGCAAACAACCATGTGTACGTGAATTAGTACGTCGTGGTATCCCACATCATTTCCGTGCAATTGTATGGCAACAATTATGCGATGCTCAAGATGCGGATAAAATACTTTACGCTGAATATATAAAAGCAACGTCCGCTTGCGAAAAAGTTATACGTCGTGATATTGCACGCACCTATCCCGAAGTAGATTTCTTTAAAGAAAAAGATGGACCCGGTCAGGAGGCACTCTTCAATGTCATTAAAGCCTACTCATTGCATGACCGTGAAGTGGGATATTGTCAGGGTTCTGGATTTATTGTCGGCCTATTATTAATGCAAATGCCTGAAGAAGAAGCTTTTGCTGTTCTAGTACAGATTATGCAACAACATCGTATGCGTGACATGTTTAAGCCGTCAATGTCGGAATTAGGTGTTTGCATGTATCAATTGGAGAATTTAGTACAAGAGCAAATACCTGACATGAATATTCATTTCCAACAACAGGGATTTCAGACAACAATGTACGCTTCTAGCTGGTTCCTAACATTGTATACCACAACATTAAATTTGAATTTAAGTAGTCGCATTATGGATATCTTCCTTAGTGAAGGTATGGAATTTATATTTAAAGTGGCACTAGCATTGTTACAACTGGGCAAAGATACAATTTTAAGCATGGATATGGAAGCAATGTTAAAAGTAAGAAAACGATCAAATAATTAAATAAGACAGAACATCAACTCCGGTTCATTGAATCTATACATACCGTTCACACACATATTTTTATTTTTTTTCTTAGAAGGTACCAAACCGAGTCATGCTCGTTTTTTGAACGAGTTAGTTATTGACTCGAACTTATGTTATACTGTGAGTCGTGTTTTATGTATGATTCGTTGAAACTCTAACATGAAAAGGCACTGTGGTCTGGCGCCGTCTACTACGACTGTGTACAGTGCCTTTGTTTACGAATTCAACTAGATCATTGATACACAACACCACACGAGTCAATTTAATGGTTCTCTAGAGCAGGCAGTGTGACTTTTGATTGTGCGCGTGTAGCACATGATTTTTGTGAGGGAAAGATGACAATTTTTGGTTTACTGTTGACTCGGGCAAAGTTCTATTACATATATATAGCATCAAAAGTGAGTCTATGAAAGTTTTACTTCTCTTAAGATAATTAGAGCAACATAAAAGTCTCTTCAATTCTATTTACAAAACAAAAAGGTTGATTTAATAACAACAAAATGAAAGCATAAAAACAAAAAAAAAAAAAAAACTAAAGGAAAACTATTTCAGAATTTGTTATTATTTTTTAAATTTTATTAATTTTATTAAATTAATATTTAGTTTGGCCCCCTTCGGCCTTTGTGGCATCGATTCCACCAACTTGGTGGTGAACTAAATATTTTTCGCAATTCCTCGAGTATCGCTGCTTTAAGAGCCTTTTTGCAGGTTATATTTTTCCGATCTGAGATCTGGAGATCCCGGTGGGTGGTTTTGCTGTTCTATAAAGGAGCCACTCTTTCGCCAACTTTGAGGTATGTTTGGGATTATTGTTTTGCTGGAAGGTCCCATATCCACGCAAACCTAATTTTGCAACACCCAGAAGCCGCAAAACATCCCAAACAATCAAGGTCTTCTCTTTTTTCCTCCATAATTTCTTAACTTTTTCAGATCCACATATCATAAATTTACTTTCATCTGTAAAAAGTACATTTTTCCAAAAAGAAATATGTTTTTTTTTTTTGCATAATTGAGCAGTTTTGCTTTTTATACTCTTTACGCGAGTGAGTATTATAGGTTTGTCATGAAGTTTGTAACACACTGAAGGAGGCATCGCAAACCACATTAAGTATATATATTTGTGATCAGCTTGATAAGACATGTTGATTTAGCCTTGTCTGCCTGCCCGTCTGTACGCGAACTAGTCAGTCAGTTTTTGAGCTAGAGATCTGAAATTTTGTATATATGTAGGTTTCTTTTTACCTTGGACAAATCATTTCTTGGAACGAGCGGAATCGGACCATTATTATTTATGGTTCGATCGAACTGAAATTTGGACATTATAAGTTTCTGGTCCATATCCACCTAAATCCTAGGATTACTGGATCGTATAGCTCCCATACAAAAAAAGTTTTCTACGGGCAGCGTGAAGAGTATTACATCTTCGGCATAGTTGAATATACCCTTCTTTCTGGTTTTATTTTTAAAATGAACCGTTTTCTTCACGAGCAGCGGTTTTGAATCCCATTTTTTAAACGACTTCAAAAAATAACGAGGTTATATGTTCGGTTGTTTGAGTGTTTTTTGTTTGTTGCCTTCATTCTCCCTCAATTGTGGACCGATTTTGAAAATTTTTTTTTTTTTTTTATTATTTTTGGAAAGCGTATACTCTGATGAAAGGGAGCTATATATTCATATGTTGATATTCTTGTAGAACTCGACAAAATAAGACGAAAAACTCTTATAAAAGTATTTGATATCTCGCGAAGTTTTGGAAATATGGACTTTAAAAGAAACAATATAAATTGGTATAGATCAATCAACACATTTTCAATGCATCCATCCACAGTTCTGGTTCCATATCATAGTCTAGCACGAATGCATTTCCAAGTATGTACTTCCAGTTACATTTGAACATTGATTGTATTTAGTAGCGAAAAAAGAAGAAGAAACCAAATGAACCGAATAGAAGGCCTTTGTAAGTGACGCTCATTTCGTTCATTTGAAAAAGCAAATGCAAATGGAACAAATGAGAAGAGTAACCAAACAAACCAATTGAATGCTTTATTCGGTTTATTTACAAAACTTGGAATACTTGGTAGTATTTGTAAATGATCTGCTTCGGCAACAACTTCGGGATTTGCGAGAGAGAAAATGCACAAGTGCGTGCAAAAAAGGCAATCTACTTCGTAGTGTACTTAAACCGGTTTCGCGCTCTTTTTTTCAATGATATATGTGCTCATGGAGAGTGTAAATTTCATTTGTGTGTACCATACGCGACGCCGATCTGGCATATTAATTTTAGGGTACAATTTTTGTGTTCGTGAGTTTTTTTTTCGTTGCGCCGCATCATTGATCAAAAAGAATATGGAAAACAACAACAAAAATAAGCAACGAGCGCTCGCTATGAGCGTGATTTACAAATACCTGGAAATTTCGCATTTGTTCATATTATTTGAAATTTGGATCGTTCGCATTTGGTCGGCATTCGAAATAAGACATTTGTTTGGCCTTAGCAGGTTCTTTCTATTTCCAAATGCCAGCATGAAACTGTTCTGTTTGCTTTACCGAGTACTTGAAACTTGGTTCATTTGAGACGAAACTAATGATTTGGTTGCATTTGAACACGCATTCATGCTAGACTCTATTCCATATGTTGCGACGGGATTCCATTCGAACATATGGAATTAGAAATGCCAAACGAAAATTTCATTCGACTTCAAAAACCACATAAAGTCACTAGACTAAAAAGCGAAAAATAAACAAACTAAAAAAAAAGTAATCTGCCTCACCTATATAAGCACACTATTGAAGAGAAACTGCTGCACAAAATGTTAAGAATCCAGTTTTAAAAAAACACTAGAGTAGAGTAGTATAATATTAATCATTTTTTTTTGATAAATAAAATTAAATACAAATATTCGTCTATCTACAGTGTTAAGGTAACGTGTAAATATAGCGTCTATTGTTGTTCCATGTTTTGTTGTTGATATTCTAGGGTCATTCGACATGAAAATTTTCTTTGAGAAAATTTAAAAGTGACGCTGATGATTCTTTGTCAAAATATACATTGAACTCTCCTCCAAGAATTATCGCAATTTTATCGGATCCAAGATGGAGAATTTTAGCTACTTCATAAGAATATAAAAGTAGTCATTTGTGAATGAACGGAGTGATTTTATCAATTGCCTCCTACTTCATCTAGAAGTACAGCAAATGACATTGGATGATTGATGTGTGAGCCGCAGCGACATGCACAAAAATTAATATTCGAGATCGATGTCGAGTAATGCACAGACAAATGGAAAGTATAAATGAAATTCGCTCACTTCATGAGCACAAATATGATTGAATAGAAGAACAACAACAACGACAACGTCGGTTATTTGGTCACTTGTTCGTACACTCTTCGTAAAAACAAACATCAGTAAAGCATTTTTTATTTCTCTCTTACTCATTCGTAAACATTCATTCTCAACGCTGCAGCAGAACAAGCAAATGTGCGATGTGTATCCCCTATCAACGTTTCTCCCCCGCATCTATGTTATTTCGTAAATTAAACACACATCGGCACATTTTGATTTTTGTCATATTTCATTTTCATATTTTTTTGATTTACTCTCCATCGCTAAAGAAGTTTAACTTAAAAAAAATTCAACCGACTTCAAAAACCACAAAAACCCACTTAAATTAAAAAAATATATTTTTGAAAATGGTATTTGGTAGATCCTCTATATTGCTGCATTGATGAGAGCAGTACCAAGAGTAAGAGTACAAAACAAATTACGATGCACATGCTCTGTAACTTGATGTCTGCTATTTTCCACAAAGCAAGAGCAATCGTGCAAAGAAAAATTTTTGGCTACTGCTCTGCTCTCAGTAGTGGTACGGAGCAATGCGCTACAGAGCACAATGAGTCACTATAGTTGTAGGAAAATAAATATATGCGTGGGGCGATTGATTAACATCTTAACACTGTCGAAACAAATACCATATCTTAAGAGAAGTTTGATTAAAGATTTTAACAATAATGATAATTTAAAGCATTATTATTTTGTTTATTTTGATTCATCAGCAATATTTGGTAGCTGTCATATGTTTTAAATTAATTTTAATTACGATTTGCATTAGAGTATGGAAAATTGTTTTAAATATGTACAGATAGGCATCAATTAAATCCTTTGATTTTAAAAAAAATTAAATAATTGATGTTTATCTTTTCGGCGATTAAAATCGACATATAAATTTTATGAATGTCTTAAGGACTGCAAAGATATCAAGAAAGTAGCTAACATTAGTCTCCATAAAACTTTAATGAAATACATAAATTGGTTTTGAAAATATAAATATCTCAGAACACTGACTTCGGTTCACCGAAGCTTACATACCTTTTACACTTCATTTTGTATATATATTGAGTTAATTGGCAGTTAAAATTAATTTGGTAATGAATTTTGTATGGGGAACTGATTTTGATATTCCTCCTGCAATCGACTATACAAGGTGTCTATTAAATATCAGCTCTTCAATATTTCTTTTTTCCACAAAAAGAACCTGCTTTTTCGACGAGTTTACATCCTAGAGTTCAATTCCCAATTCCCCAATCCTACTTAACACTTTTCCTGAGCTGAAGGCCTCTGTTGCTATTGCTCATAATCATAACTAGGCTATAATTTAAAATAATAATATAGTTCTAAATATATAATAAGTTCCGGTTAGGTGTAAAAATAAGCCAGTTAATTTTTTTTTTGTTAATTTCACAAGTAAATTTGCAATCAGTTAGACCTAACCATAAGTAAATGACAAAAAGTAAGACTAAAAAACATCACAGTGGGTGGTGGCAGAATACCTATTTTTCAGGAAACCTGAAAGGTAGGTCAAGGGGGTGACTCCCTCTTGAGTCGATGTGGGTTGTCAACAGTGACTAGAAGGCCTGTGGCGAGATCGTTAGAGTGAGCTTCAAGACGGGATACGAAATCTGGTGAATCTGCCAATTTCGTCTATAATCCATGGAACATGAAGATCAATGTGCATGATTGTATTCTTAACATACCAAGGTGCATTTACTGGTCTATCTCAATGTTAGAGTGCGAAGCACAGCCCCACCGCTGTATTTCATATTTACGGGTTTCAGAAGCCAGTTGGAATTTTAGATCTTAATATAAATATTGGGTTGGTATAAAAGTAACTTCCGAAGATTTGAATTGCTAGATTTTAAAAGCGATATCTCTGTTAGTATTAATCCGATCTGGTAATATCATATAACAATGAAAAGCTGGCAACCTTGGTAAAACCAAGCTGCTAAAGCAATGAACAATTTATTTCTATGAAAAGGGCGCCTCGGTCTGGTAGGTCTTGCACCGAAAAAGTTGATCAAATTATTTAAAAAGTGGAGAATGACTGTCACATCTATCTTGTATACGACAGTTTATAGACCATTTAAAAAATGAGGGATATGCAAAAAACTTGATGTTTGGGTACCACACAATTCGACAGAAACAAATGTTATTGATCGCATTTCAATTTGCAAAATGTTACTAAAACGGAAAGATTTGCAACCTTTTTTATCCAAATTGATAACTTGCGATGAAAAATGGGTAGCATACGACAATGATGTGAGAAAAAGGTCATGGTCTAAACAAGGAGAGGCTTCCTAAACCAATACAAAGCCGGCGCTAATATTGAGGGAATTCGGCTGGGCAGTGTTAATGCACCCACCATATAGTCCGGACCCAGCAACATCTGATTACCATTTATTTCGCTCCATGCAGAATTATCTTGATGGTCTATTTGAAAAAAATTGTTGAAACATAATTCTAATTTTCGGAAGATACTTTTCCACCAACCCAATATTAAGATAGTCCGCATCGCACTTTTCTATTTTCAATAAGAATTACATGGGAACATTTTTTTTCGCCATTTCAAAAAAAAAAAAAAATAATTAAAACACGGACTACATATTTGTTTATCAGTCATCATACTCAGTTATCAGTAAATGAAAGAGTAAATACAACAATAACAACATTACAAAATTCAGGAAGTAGCAAAGCATGAACAATGAAACACACTGTCTGTCTCTCTCTTGCCCAATCACTGTGAATATCTTTACAAAAAGAAGAGAACGAAGAGCGCCATTCTCCATACTCAGAGAGGAAAAATACAACAATAACCAAAACATAGCAACGAATAAACGTAAAAAAAATTTTGTGCTTGGTTTTTTGACAGGTTTTCAAAAAATTTAATACTTTAATATTAAAATTTAAAGAATGAAAAAATATTTGTGCAACTTTATTCATTGCCATTCATTTGTTGTTTAAAAACAAAAATTATTAAAATCGGTTTAGAATAGCTTTTGCGTCAGATACAAAAAAAAATGTTAAAGAACTGCCTAGATCTCGACGCCATCTGCCGGGTCCAACTATTGCTAAGACTGATCTTTGTGACCCCATAAGTCCAACAAAAAAAAAAATTTCATAAAAATCGGTCCAGGCGAATTTTAAATATAATGATGGAAAATCATTTGACATATTTTTGTCGAAAATTGAACTATCTACAAAAGAGGTCACATATAATATATAATATATATACTAAGTCTACTGGTTCAAAAGTTATACGAACGCAAAGTTGAATACACCGCAAATTTGACCGCTTTCAGTGTATTACAACAAAATTAATGGTTTCAAATTGTGGCGAAAATTTTATAAAACCAAAAGAAGGGTATTTTCGACTATGCCGGAAATGTAATACTCTTCACGCAGTCCCTACAAAACGTGTTTGGTATGGGTACTATACAATTCAGTAATCTATGATCTTGAAATTTACGTGGTTGATGAAAAAATAAAAAAGTTTTTCTAATAAAGACATGAATTTGAGTACGGTGTTTGTGTAGGAGGTGCTCCTCCTAGTTGTCCGATTCGACAAATTCCGACAAATGTGCTACGTATGGTAAAAAGAAAGCTTTCTTACAAAATTTCGGCTCTCTAGCTCAAAAACTGAGGGGCTAGTTTGCATACACACAGATTCGTCTCGTCGCACTGATCAAGCATATATATACTTTTAGGGGCTACGATGTCTCCTTCTTTGGATTACAAACTTCATGACAAACTTATATACTATTCACTACGTTAAGAGTATAAAAATTGAGGAGTGGAAGGTATGTAAGCTTCGCTGAATCGACATTAATGTTTTGTTCTGTTTTTTTTTTCATTTTTAGTTCTTTCAAAAAGAGTTGCCTGGTCGTGTTGAAGCTGATCCTGAGGTTTTTTTCCAATTGGCTTTTGCAGTTAAAATAAATACAAAACGTATGAAAAAAATGGAACGTGAATATCAAGATGTGAAAAAAAAAGAACAAGAGGAAATGGTTGAATTGCGTCGGTTGCGTCGCGAGAATCGTTTGCTCAAGCAACGTAATGACTTATTAGAAGCCGAAAGCGCAGAGCTGGCTGATCGTTTAGTTCGTGGACAAGTTTCAAGAGCTGAAGAAGAAGAAACTAGGTATAAAAAATTAAAAAAAAAAAGTGTAAATTTATAATATTTTTTCTTACACAATTAGTTATGCTATACAAACGGAACTTATGCAGTTAAGACGCTCATATTTGGATGTTTCACATCAATTAGAGAATGCCACCGAAGAAGTTCGTGGCTTAAGTTTGCGTTTGCAGGAAAATGTAAGTAATATTTATTTTCTTGTTTTGGAAAATGGACTTGTGTATGTGTGGCTCTTTCTGTATCGAATGCCAGGAGAACGTTACTACCTACACAAATCTACTGTATCTATGAACAAATTTATATTCAATTCAACTTTTTAACATTACTAATCTTTTATTTTTTCTTTATATATTATTTTCTATTGCTTTGGTTATGGTGCCCATAAAATGAATAAAATCATTCACATTTATACACATAAATATAAATATACTGATAAAAATGCAAACAGAACGTATCGATTAATAGTGTAAGTAAAAAAAAAAAGTTAAATTTCCAATTGCATGCAAAAGAAATGATTCCTTTATTTCTTAATTTTTAAATTTGTTTCATCTATATGCATAAATAAAAATGGAAGCTAAATATATTTTTTATAAAACAATCTGTAACAATACTTACGGTCTCCCCAACCTGTCACTCATCAAAAGACTCATCTATCACGCCTAACATTGCTTAAACAAATGATCTTATAATGTTCACTGAAAGGTGGGCAAGAGAGAGGGAGGGAGAGAGAGAATGTTGCTGTTGTTAAGAAATAAAAAATCACAACTGTGCACACGAAAAGATGAGACCATCAAAAACAAGAGACAAAATAATTTTCTTATCATTGAATGTTTGTATCTTTGAAGCAAGCCATCATAACTCGACGATGTTATCATTTGTTCAATGAATATACCTCGTTTCCATTGTCGCGCTTTTAAGTTTCAGTAAGAACCGATTTAATGTTGACGGCATACAATTACAACAAGACCAATGATTACAACAAAACACACACTAACATTCCGTCGGGGGCGTAGCAACGCGACGCGAAATACTAGATTTATATTCAGGGTTAAGCGATTGAAGTGTTACCAACTTCACACCGGTATATCTGGCTGTTTATATTGTTTACAAGCTACCACAAGCATTTTCGTCTAAGTTTTATAGAACAAAAGTTATTCGAAATGGAATTCAAACGTAATAGTGTGGTTGCAAAATATTTGAGTGGAAAATCACAATCAGCTTTTGTTCGTGAGCTTATGAATCTGAAAGTGAATAAAATGTTAGTCGCACCATAAATTGTTATAATGATACAGGTAGCATTGCAAAACGCTGAACTGAAAATATCCATGCGAAGCAGCTTTAAAAGTTCTAATATGCACATGATCTTTCACTAAAGCAAAAATAAGTTGGACTCGAAAGAGCAAAGAAGTTGTTTCGCTTGCACGAACGTGACGAATTTCTAAACATTGTGTTTTCTGATGAGAAAATTTTTCCTATTTAGCAATTCATAATCTCTACAAATGATCGTGTTTACTTAACTGAACGCACTTATGAAAATTTGCGACTACGAATCGTTTTCATTGAGCCTGGTGTCAATGCTTGGGAAGCTGCTATAAAGCCGTGGGCATGCAAACATGTCGGTCGTCCAACTAAACTCGGTCGTTCATAAAGCTCGTATGAACCAATAATGGTTAAAAGACCAAGTTCCACACTTCATTTCGTTCACACAATGGCTTGCGAATTCGCCAGATGAAAATCCGATGGACTATTCAATCTGGCCATTTGGAGAGTAAGGTGAGGACTAAAAAATATTATGCCAGTTTTGATGCGATGAAGAAAGCCATTGTATGGGATTGGCCAAAATACCGCAAGTCATATTCGTGCAGCATGATACAACTAGTTTTTAACAATTTGAAGGTCATAGGCAAAAGGTGCCAACATCGAGCTCAAGTGAATGGATTCTAAAATTGTTATTATTTCCACACATTTTTATAATTTGAATCAATAAAAAATTATCTTACCCAAAAAAAAAAAAATATAGTCGTTTGAATAGGTAACAGTTCAATCGCCTGACCGTGTACTTTACATCACTACATTTGTGTGTAAGTGTGTCTTCACAGAAAATAAAATTATTGGATGAACCTGGCTGCCCCATATTTTCGTTCATCCGTCTGTTTTAGTGAACATCTAATAAAGAGTTTTCAATAAGTATCATAACGTTTTTTGTAAATAAAACTCAAACGGCTTTTCTTTTTAACAAAATTTTATTACCTGCTGAATGTATGATTGATTTCATTAGTAATGTAGTATGTTGTCGTTCAAATGACCGCCACGGCTGCGCTAGCATGTTTTCATACAAATCTTCCAATTTTGGATGACTTGAAGGGATAATTCTCTCGTTACGGTCTGAATTTCAGCGTGAATGTTGCTTACATTGTCACTGGATGGTTAGCGTAGATGACCGACTTCAAAAATCTTTAAAGGAAAATGTCTAATGGCTTTTAATTACACGATTTCGGCAGCCAATTAACATAGTCGTTAAGTGAGATTAATCGATCCGGAAATTGTTCACGTAACAGATTGATCGTTTCGCGAACAATATCGATGCCGCCCTCCATTGACATTCAATGTCTAGCTATCCACATTCTCGAAAAAGTACGAAACAATGATACCGTCAGCCCACATTTCGCACCACAAAATTACTTTATCGGGGTGTAAAAGCACTTCCAATATCTGCTCTGAATTGTCGGTCCCCCAAAACCGACAGTTTTGTTTATTAACAACGTCATTCAAAAATGCGCTTCGTCGCTGAAGATGATTTTGTTCCTTAAAATGTGAAACAACGCTGATGTACTCGTCGCGACGGCCCAATTTTAGAATGTTTTGCGCTTTTCATACTCTAAAGTATAAACTGAATTTTATACGGATACATGACCAAATGCCGATGAAGAATTCGCCACATACTGGTCGTTGAAAGGCCAAGTTCTTGCGAACGTCGTGTAAACGACATTTCCGGGTTTCGGTCGACGCAGCGATATTTTCGATCGACATTGCTTCACGTTGACGCATAGGCACTGGAGTATGGAGCACTAAACCGGTGGCTTCAATATATTCTCCAAATAAAGCGCATTTCGTTTGCCGCGGAGAACGTGAATTTTCGAAAAACAATTGTACGATTTCGATACGTTGTTGAGTTGTTTATTTGCATGATTAAATTAACTAGTGTACAAAGTATTTTTATGAAATCAGCTGATAGCTACAAAGTTTCGTTCAAATTGGAAAGAAATCGTTATTCAAAAACAGTTAGCATCATCTTGAGTAAAAGCGGCAATGTAATATTTTTCATTATATTGTTGTTGCTATGAGTGCAAATTGAAAAGACATCTGAAATCCAATCACCGTGATTTGATACATAAAGATGGAAAATATTTAAACGGGCGGTTTTATTTCTTCAGGCACAATTATCCATGATGGATAGTATTTCTAAAAATGAAAATACAATTGAATGTTCACTTATTGTCAGTTATTTCATGACGGATTTCCAATCATAAAAGCATTGTCTGTAAGATAACTACAGTTTTCAAATACAAACATAAGCAAGCGATTTTGTAATTTACTAGCATTGTTCGGCGCGAGTTGTTACACCATCATTCACAAAAACACATGCATTTATATATTTAACATATATAGCGACCCCTTTGCGCGAATTTATCGGATGTGCCATTTTTTCGAAATTGAGTTTTTAATGCAAATTTGTTCTACGCCCCACCACGCATCACCTGGTGAAATATTGAAGCTGAAATCCCTATAGTTACGCCAAAAAATGACTATATTTTATCGTATGTTACAATGCATTTCATTCTTGTGCGCGAAATTATCGTATGTGCCATCGAAAATTATTTTGTGGACATCAGTTTTATTCACTATTTACTATTTCTTTTTTAAATTAGAAGTAGAATTTGAAGCGGATTGCTTGCTTTTTGTAGCCCCTTTGTACATCTTTTCGCTTCACCGTTACTTATAGATAAAGGAATATAAAAGTTGATGAGAAACATTTTGAATGTTTTCTTTATAAATTCATATTTATGAGATTAGTTTCTGTGAACCACTGTATTGCAAAGTTTGTCCACGGAAAAAAATTAAAATTATTGATAATGCAATCAGTTTCGAAAACATTAAGTAAATAAGTAACTATTAACTAATTTGATGTTAGTCTTGTTAATAATTAATAATGTTTGTGTTGTAATGTTTTAGTTATGTGACGTGTAATAAATTCTGTGTTTTATTTTTTTAAATTATTGTGAACTGATAAAACGAAAAAAAAATCTGCAGATTTCTCAACTCTCACTGGTGCCTTACATTAGTATTGACAGTGACAGTGAAAGCTCATATGACAACGAAAACAGTGTCTAAAAACGAGGCTATAAAAAACCTCTGGCTCTTAAATCAAATGAAAACAATAAAAAATAAGTTTTACCTAATCCATGCCTTAGTAAGAGAAGAACGTGGCTGCTTTCTTGTATGAAGCATAAACAAATTCAACGAAGAAGAGCAGTTCCAAAAAAATAAGGGGTTGTAGGCGTAGAAATTCTTTCAAGTATTCCCTTACTTATGAAGGAATCATTTTTAAAGTTTGCCAAAAATTTATTTTAGCAACTTTAAATATATCGCAAATGACGTTCTATCTGAACGAAAGAAAATTATGTTCAGGACAAATCAAAGGCGGAACCTCACAATAAAACAGATGAGCATAATTTTAAGCATCTTAATTTATATTTTAAGAAACTTCCAGCAGTGCCATCACACTATTGCAGAGCCGAAAGCTCAAAAGTTTATTTGCCACAAGAATTTCGAAATATTGAAACCTTTTATAATACATGAATGACAAAAATTTCAGCAACTATATTGTATTGAATTGGGTTCTCCGAAAGGTTTTTAAAAACGAATTTATCATAGGTTTTCACATTTGCCAAAAAAAGATAAGTGCACTAAGTGCGAAAATATTAAAAATCTTGATGAAGAGGAAAAAAATAATGTAGAGAATTCCGATGAGTATAAGATGCATATTAGAGACAAGGATGAGCTCAAGGCCATTTTTTTAAAAGATCAAGATAAAAGCAAAAATGTTTCCAACTTCTTATGCGCCAGCTTTGATTTGCAAAAAGTTTTGAATACTCTGTTTGGAAAGAATTGAACCCTTTTCTACTCACGCAAGCATGCTTATTATAATTTTAGCGTTTATGAAAATGGCACTAGAAATGGCTATTGTTTTTTGTAGGATGAGCGTGATGGTAAGCGAGGCTGCAATGAAATCTGCACAGCGCTATATAAGTATCTAAAAATCGTAGATCGACAGACAGCTAATGACATAAGTCTATATTGTGACAGTATGCTGGTACATTTTTTAAATTTGGCTCATACGATAATTTCGCGCAAAGGGGTCGATATTTTATTATAACAGCTACCTGTCAACTTAAAAGTGGGAAACTAACAATAATAATATTAAGAATAGCGTGGAGGTACACCCAAGCGTTTCTATGGCTCAGGCTGTTCAAACACTATTAAACATGCTTTCATGTTTTGTCCAGTCTATATATTTTGTCATAAAAATATGGTTTACTTCTTATATATTTAAAATACACACATAAAGCGATGAACAACAGATGGCGTGGATAGCGTGTGTTCTTTTTTTATACAACAAATGACGTATGCAGCAATAAAATTTATTTTATAAATATATGGCTATTGATAGTAAGTATGTATTGGGAGCGCAAATAAAAAATGCGGGATTTTTTCATTATTTGAGCCTTTATTCAGAAAAAACTGCAATGGAGCAATGTCTGGGCTATACGGCGGGTGGGGTAGAACTTCCCATTTGAACATTTCCAAGTAAGTTTTTACGGCCTGTGCAACATGTGGCCGAGCATTGTCATGTTGCAAAAATTACTTTGTCGTGTCTCTCGGCGTATTGTGGCCGTTTTCTGGCAATGCTCGGCTCAAACACATCAATTTTCGTCGGTAGACCTCTCCCGTGATCGTTTCATTTGGTTGCAGCAGCTCATAGTACAACACAACCAGCTGGTCCCACCATATACAAAGCATGAGCTTGGCAGTAACAATACGACGCAAAAAACCCTTTCTTTCCTGTCGCTGAAGCAGTTGTTCGCACATGAAAAACGTCTTTCAACGTCTCTCGGCTTCAATTCATATGGATCATTCCCAATTGTTGTAAACGATGAGAAATGGCTTGGCGTGTTACTCCCTACGATTTGGCAAGCTCTTCTTGCGTTTGACATGAGTCTTCATCGAGTAATGCCTCCAATTCGGCATCTTCAAACTTTTTCGGTTGACCGGGTCGCTCCTTGTCTTCCACGTCAAAATCACCACTTCTAAAGCGTACAAACTATCTCTCGCACTGTGAAATCGACAGAGCACCCTCTGGATATGCTTCAGAGAGCAATCGATGGGCTGCAGCTGCACTTTTCGTCAAATTAAAGAAGTAAACGGCCGAGTTTTTTCGCAACAGAATTCGTATGCTACCAGAAAGATGGGAAAAAGTAGTGGATAGTCATGGGTAGTACTTTGACAATTAAACATATAACCATATTTTCTCAATAAAGACTCAAAATATAAAAAATATCCCGCATTTTTAATTTGCGCTCCCAATAGTTCTGAAGTCATGAACATTTACATTTTTATTTATATCGATGAAGAACGAGTATAAAAAGTGTTGGAGTCGATTACCTCTTCTTGTATATGTAAGTTATCTATGCGAATAGAATAAGAATTTTTGCTGTGTGGAAAACTTTAAATCTACATAGTGCTTAGTGCATGTTTTCTATGAGTTTGAAGTATGGGATGACGTCTTATGAAAAATCAGATAATTTACAATACAATAAAAAAGGTGTTTGAGATGCCAGAGATTCAATCTGCAAAACTGGGTGTTATTTCATGGATTGTTTAAGGACCACATACTCGTAACAAGAAAAAAAAATCAGGTATTGGATATCTTACCGTAAAAGAATAGCAAACAATTTGATAAACCGCTAAATGATTTGGTCAGCATCAAATTATGAAATAGTTCTTGCAGCTTTGGTTATGTGATAACAATCACAATTGGTAGAATCTTGTATCATCAGTTGATACTATTCCGTATTCGGACATTCACAATATTCTTCAGATTCATTAATGCAATGAAATTTTGTACTTACTAATTTCGGCGATCTCTTTATAATACTCACTGTTTGCTTTTGGTCAAAATATCATTATTCCAACTTTTGTGGTAGATGGTAAAACTGATTTGATCGTTTTTTAAATACTTCCTTTGACTTCACCAGTGCATTGTTTGTTAATATGCGAGGGTTACTATTTATATGTCGAGAATAGCAAGTAATAACAAAAATTTTTAAATGAAAACGGCTTTATTGTTTTTCAAAATGTTCACCATGCACTTTTGCATATGTTCAAACCATTTGTCATAGCAGTTTTTCCATTCCTCTTGAGAAACTTCCAAAATATGGTTTTTGAACGCTTCAACTGCTTCTTCGGCCCTCGAAAATTGTTCACCACGTGGTTTACCTTTGACATTCGGAAACAAGATGTCATTTGGTGCCAAATCAGGACCGTACAGAGGATAGGTCATCAATTCGATGTTTTGACTACTCAAAAAATCACCTGTTTCACAAGATGTGTGAGAGCTCGCATTGTCATGATGGAGAATGATTCGTCTTCGACGGTTGGACTTCCGGGAAGCAAATGGTCGTGTACCATTCAGAATTGACCGTCCGTTGCTCCATTTGACCATTTACCTCGCAGTGCGAACAACTTTTGTTGCATTTGGCTCATCTTGGAACACCCATACGGTCGATTGCTCTTTTATTTCCGGTTCACAAGCATATATCTATGTTTCTTCACCTGTCAAGATTTTATACATGTGTTTTGAAGCGATTGAACTTTTTAAGCATTTCCTTACACCAATCAGCGAACATATTATTGAGCTATTGATAAATTATGGGGTACCCAACGACTTCAAATTTTTTTACAACTAGGTGTTTATACAAAATCGAATGTATTGAAGTGAACTAATGTTCAAGGATGCCTCTGTCTCACGATATACACATGATGATCTTCGTATTTTGTTAAGCGTATATTTTTGTTTACTCTTTGAGCGTGAATATTAAATCAATTTTCTTTTTAAGTGTTGCACAGTATACTAGAAAGTTTGTTTTGCATAAATGAAAGTAAATATGTTTGAATCAATTATACCAAGAATAAGAAACTTAGACATCGTTTTCTTCAGAATGTTGAAATCGATTAAGAAAAGAAAATGTTAATTGCTTGTAAGGTGTAATTTAAATTTATTACATTTAACACAGGATAATGATGGGAGAAATATGATATGTGAGTTGCATGTCGCGAGCGTATGTTTTATCTAGGTAGTCCCGGCGAGTGGAGTATGTTAACCTTGGCCATTCTGAAGCTGAACCCTGAAATGTTAATTTAAATATCCACTTAATTTGTGTCGATCGGTTAGATTAAAATTACTAAGAAGCACCATTGGAGCTTGCGAGTCGCACTCGACCAACTTGCTGTAGGGAAAGAGGGAAGCGGTAAGGAAGATCGCTAGATCTTTTTAAGAGATTCGCTGGTGTGCGTAGCATACGACAATCATGAATTGAGTAGATTGCGATAGTTTTATTTTCACAGCTAACAAATCGCCGATGTGTGCGCAGCAACGTTTCATATGAAGCGTTCAGCTCCAAATGAATGGGCATAACATCGAAGGGACTTGCATTCCTTTGGTAAATAGCAACACTACCCGCAGTTCGCAGACTGATTGATTAACAAGATTTAAGTTGTTAATGTAGACTACAGTACTGCTCGTCATCAGCCCAGTTTCTGTGATGGCGATGTAATCGGCACGTGTGAGAAGCGAGTTTGCGCAAAGTCCTCTTTGTGCGCGATGAGGCTCTGTGCGTTCAAATTGAACAAGGTAAGGTGGTTCAAAGATGCTACGAGTTTTCGCAGTGATTGTATGCAAAGGATGGTTGGCGAGTCTCAGATATTGTTCTTGTACTTCTATAATTGACGGAGTTTTTTAGCCGCAGCCATGGTAGAAACTGATGTCAACCGTCGAGTTGGTGATATAAAGACCATCGAGACTCGTCACTCTGTTGAGTGAAACAGTAACGAGCTGTGGTCGGTAATTCTTGTGATATACAATTTTCTAATTAGTGCCGCCCTGCGATATGTGTATGGTAAGTGCACACGCCGGAAGAAATGGGAACTGCAGTCGGTGGCATTTTATTTTGGCGACTACGTTATGTTAGCCGAGCGACGCTCGATCGTCACCCATCGCTCGTCAAGTTCACAGGCTTATATACAAGCGATGCATTCACAGGTGAGAGTTGTTTAAATTGGAATCGTACAAACCTGTCATGGACTGTAAGTGAGCGTTTACCGCGTTGAATAGATGTGAACTACACATGTTTATCTCATCAATGACGCACTTTACGTTGAGTATTAACTGCCGATAGCTTTGAAGTATCTCTGGCGATAATGGATGCGTTTGCTTTGGAATAGTCAGTCGGAACGTATAGTGCACTGTTACTCCGCCGAGTGCCACCGCTGCCTTTCCGGTCGACGCACACGCTACATATGCGTCACGCATACTGCTGTGATAAGCCGCACGAGAGTCAGTAGCCCTTCTTGCTCATAACGTTTTCCGTACGTCTCACAATGCTTATGTTTGTTGGAATCTCATCAAAATCATCGTGGTTTGAACACTGTTGGGGCAAACACAGATCCCGTGCCTCAGGTGGGTTTATGGCAGTCATCTCGTCGTTGAATACACACAGAGCTTCGATCTCCTGCATTATAACGTAAATGACTATATTGGCCAATAACTCCTTGCGCGCCTTCATTATTTCACGCTCACACTATTCGTAAGTCTCAAGGGATTTGGTCGAAGCGATGATTTCAACGTGCTCATTGTAGAATGGTTTATACAATATCACCATTTCCCTTTTATAATGAGAAACGTCACTGATATTGTAGTTGCGGTATTGAATGATTTTGCAAAACCTATGACGACGGTATCTTTTTAAACCGACGGTTCTGGCATCATTATCAGCGTCTTCATCAAGATTGCTGTCGTTAACATTGTTGTTCAAAGTTGTCCGAGCTGTTGTTGGCTGTTCCTCATACTTTTGAATAATCGACTTGCTCCAGATGTTGGTCCTGTTCCCGTTCAATCTCTCTGCATCTATAAATTTGCATCTATAAATTTGGGTTTACGAGCCTTGGATCTTTCTTGACGTCAGACTGTTAGAATCGCGACAGTTTTACGAGACGTCCAACTCATCGGCTTCCTTTGCGCTCATTTCCACCGCTTTTAGAATTTAGTATTTCTTCAGGTTCTGTTCATGGAACTTAAGCGGTTGACTGACTGATGCCACGATTTGATTTCTTGACACATTCAACTACGTAGGCGGCAGATTTTTGCTACAGTTGATGTCAGAAAGAAAGACGTTTATCTTCTCGTAGACTTTCGTCTCGAGCTTGTTGCGCGCGTCTTTTACTCGCCTTTTGTACAACTCAGAATACATGTCTTGCACATCGGCCAGTATGGAATGTGAAATCAGCATCAGTCCTCTCAGCGCTTCGTGCACGTAAAAGTATGTGACTAAATTTGGTGGGATATAATCTCGGGATCGGACATATCGTTACTGTCTACACTGTTCAATTCAGTCATCATTCGTACCGTGAGCGGTATTCTCTCCTAATGGTTCACATGGGTCACATTGGGTCTAGCCAAAGAAGAATGTGCGCTTGCGGGCTACCACGGTGTTGAAATTCTATACGAAGAAAGTATTCACGCAATCGATATTTGCCAAACGGATTTTGGGATGCTTTCCTGCACAACACCCCCATCACCACATGCATGATTTTGTCAAAATATATACAGCAGGTAACGGGATCCTGGGACACTAAATACGATCACTTGTATCGGTCTAGTTTGTGGAAAATGTCTTCATCCCTTGTACTGGCTGTATGCGACTTCTACACATCCGATAAACGATGTAAAATCCGCGGGCTCAATTACAGCTTTTCTGACGATACCATAACTTTTCTCACGACGTAGGCGACGAATGCATGTATGGAATTCTCGGGGAGATCATTCGTTCTGTTATCGGATCGAGTTTGTGTAAATGATTGGGCTTGGGTGGATAAGCGTAGCCGTTAGTTCTGCTCATCGTCGGCATGTTGCCTTTTTTGCACGCTTTGAGACAGTTGTAACAGTACTCAAAAATAGCCACATTCTCACCCGGGATAAGTTTGGCAACAAATGCTGCCACGGTCGCAGTTGTCAGCTTTAGATCTTTTTGCATACCTGAATTCGTTATCAATAAACTGGCGCTTGAAATGATTGTTGGCACGCTGCCAGAGCTTACTATAGTAATTCGGACGCTGATATTGAACACTTTGTTCTACGCGGATGTTGTATGAAATCTCTGAGACTATGATATTGTATCCATATAGTCCATCGAATCAGGTTGGGGCATAATTTCGTACATCTGTGGCAGTTCTTCGGAGTCTGAATCTCTCCATCTTTGCACATCCTTTTATAATATTAAGTACTCTTATCACGATTTTATGCCATTTTTTAAAGTCTTCTGATAATATTTCTTGTCCTTTTTAGGGTTCCATACCCAAAGGGTGCTACCGGGACTCTATTACTAAAATTCATCCGTCTCCGGCTGTACTTATGAACAGTAATAGATAGACAGTTGAAATTTTCACAGAATGTATATTTCTATTGTCATATCCACAACAAATAATAAAATTGCAATAAAGTTAAAAATTAAACGGGATCCCCATACAACAAATGTGTTTTTAGTAAGAAACTCTAAAAGCATAAAACACTTTAAGTATGGTTACTAAAACTTACAGCAAAAAAAAAAAAATATATACGATGTCCACAGCATCCTCCTTGTGCGGGTCCGATTCGCAGTTGGTCGATATTTTATTAATTGGTTGTCCTTTTCGGAGGCTCTTTTCTAAATCCTTCTATTTGCAAAAATTTTCATTATGTTATGTACTCAATTCATGATTGTAAACCTTGGGATTCAATATCCACTAAGTACTAAATCCGTCGGTGGAGTAAAATTTCGACGCAGTTGATGAATTGGCGTTTTCAAATAACCGTTTGACAATGTCCGATTGGCAATGTCCAATAAAACTTTGTCAGCCGTCTCCTCAATAATACTTTTGGGGTGGTAGAGTCCATGTCTGACTGAACCGTGGGTTATGTTGATTTTTCGCATACTGGCTCGGAGTTCAATTCCAGTTCAAGTCTGGTCCTGCACCTTTCTAACCCTATCCCTCTGAACTTTTCCCCTGAGCTGAAGGCCTATCTTATTTTTGCTCAAAAGCTTAATAACTAAGTTATCCTTAAATATTATAAAACAAGGTCCCCCAGCCGTGTCTTTCTGTCTGGTGAACGGGATTTTCAAGAAAAATAACCAGCAGATTTTCACGAGGTTTTCACCAATGGAAGTAGTATTAAATCTGGTTTTTCGGTGCATTTTGATGTTGATTGTGAAAGTTTGTATTTCACCAGTACAAAGAAAAAGTGGTCTATGAGCAGATGATATGTTTCGGATATGCCCGGAATTCATTCCGTTAATGTTTTCGACGCAAAAATAGCAGTAGTCATGATGATTTTCAGGTGCCCGCCTGATCATCGGTGTTTTATATATACTTGATAGAATTTCTTTTGCCGGCAGACCAAATATATATTATGTTGAACACACAATCTTCGTTGAAAATATGCAGTTGAAACAAATTTTAAGATTGGTTTTCGATATTTTGTAAATATGTTTTTTATTTTTATTTACTTATTAGAACTAGTATTATTAACTTTTTCATAATATTTTGATAATTATACAATAATATATTGTATAATTTCTAACATTTAATTGCGCAAGATATAGTTTAAGTTTTTTTAATTTTATTTATTTATTTATTAGAACTAGGATTATAATTTTAAATTATATCCTAGTTATGATTATGAGCAATAGCAACAGAGACCTTCAGCTCAGGGAAAGAGTTGGGAAGGATGTGAACTCGACGCACTAACCTCCGAGGCAACGAGCCATTCAAATATGTATTCAGCACAGATGTATTAAAGGTTATTAGGATGATGTTAACAATGTCTCCGAGTCGTAGACATATCGAAAATTGATATATTCCTAGTCATGTATATTGGACTTAATAAATCAATAAAAATGTAAAACGCGAAAATAATAGGATAAACACTGCCGCTCACTTGAATGACGATAAGTTTCATGTTGTTCTGTTCTGGTAAATATTTCTTTACCTGTATCGTCCCTTTCCTCTTTTTATATTTAAAGTACCGTTCATTAAGGTGTTTAAAAAAAAATAAGATAAGACCAAATCGATTACCGTTATATTTGTTCAATAATTCGAGGTAACTGATTTCGAATCTGCCCGAGGTTTTGAGATTCAGCTATTTAATTTGTTCGTGCTTTCTATGGAGTTTTATAATTTGTCATTACCCGCATGAAGTACATTGGCGTATCCAACTGGCTGAGTGACTGCATGATACACGTCCAGTTTGTTACATTGAAGGCCTTTTTGATGTCTAGAGTCAATACGGCGTAATACTCCTTATCACCTCTTTTCCATGTGGATCCACTTACTGTCCTACGCACTACATCTAATACAGCTTGACTTACACCGTAGATTTCCACAGCGGAATCCAAACTGAGCATCGGACTTAGCATTTCGTCTCTCCAATCTGATCTGAAGATGACTCACTATAATACTTTCTAGTATCTTGCCAAGTGAGTAGCAAGATAAGACTGTGTTTTTTCCAAATCAACAGAACTGCAGCTTTTAGAGTTCTATTTGGCATCCCATCGTTTTTTTATCACCCAGTTTTCTCAGTGGTTGGAGGACCTCGTCAGGTGTCACCTCATCTTCTTCTGCTGTACCTGGAGACGTGTCGGTGAGCTCGACTATGTCACAGAAGGGGAAAAGTGTAGCAACCACATTACGCATCAACTGATGCATATCCATATCGGAACTGTCTCGTTTATTTTTTAAGGAGTCTTTACTCGACCCTATTGCAGGAGCTTTCTTAGAGTCATGAATTCTTCCCGTAGTAACCCCCGGTTTGGAAAAGTTCTAGCACGTTGCATCTTGTTGCGATTCCACCAAGAAGCTGCATTTTGAAGTGGAATCTGCGACTTCCGAGGCTAATGAGATCCGCCTTGTAATGTTTTCTGCCATGAAATTTGCAATACCGATGGCCGTTGAACCATCTAGCCATATTTGTAAAAAGATGTATTCATCAAACACCTGTTCTCTCCATCCTTTGATATTGGAAGAGTGTTCTGTCGGGTGCATTGTAACCTCGAACAGTAAGATACGGTGATCACTATTTGTGCAGAAACTACTGATACTCCATGTCGTGCGCCGCGCAATGGAACTGAATGCATGTGATGGAGCCACAACGTTCTGAGTCCAGCTGTTAAAATGCCCTCATTTCACTCAATAGTTTGCGAGGTTTTTATAGTTCTCTTTCTTTGGCTCACCAAACCGAGTAATCAACTCTTTTTTTTTTTTTAATTTCTCGTATTTGTCCATATGTAGTGGGTTATTGGCAATATCCTTTACCTGTTATAATGAACCTGGGTCTATTGCGGTTATTAGTGTTTAAAATTTTGTCAAATCTACCATCTTCATTTCCATTCAACTATTGTGTGAACCACAACTCTGGGACGGTCTGCACAAATACTGGAAATCTGATTGCATTCACCGAGTCCACAATCTCTTTTTGTTTATAGAACATCGCATCGGAACTATGTCTGTAGTTCTGTCTGCCTTGGGCTCAACATATTCCGTAGTTGCTGTAAAAGCATTTTCCTTAGTTTAATTTATCTAGTGAAACATGTGATAGTTGCGAGCTACTTTTTATGTGTATATGTATTGGAGTTTTTTTAATTTCAATTTTGTTAAGAAATATAAAAATCATTTTTAACTTGTAAACTAATGCTTGAAGAGGCATTCTGTATGTTGTCAGGTTCAGAACTTATTGAGTTATAACAAAAATAGTTATTTATTTAACAATTTATTTAGTTATAACAAAAATAGTTATTTATTTAACAATTTAACAAATAATAATTTAAACAAATTAAATTTTGTTATGTTTTTATTATAGCACTATGTGCTTACTTTATTATTAATTATGGGTTTGGTTCGATAGCACTATGTGCTTTACCGTTATGTTTAACAGCACACTAAAGAACAAAGGGTTGCTGCAGTACACAGAAGCTCAGCTTATGCTGGCCTACGTGATCGAACTTCGAAGTGTTTGAAGGTTCGATCGCTGATTTTGGCGTACGTGGCAAAAAGTGCAAAATCAGCAGAAAGGGTCTTTGTGACTTGCGCTTGGATACAGGGCTATTTCATCAGACAAAGCGAACATTGCGTTATCGCAAATAGTGTGGGAATAATTTGGGTAATAATGTATGATATTAATTATGATATTACGTCACATAGTGACGTTCAAAGAAATGAACAAAGGAGTTGTTATCTCCTCCCTCCGAAATGTCAATCGTCCTCGATTGATTTCAGAAGTAAGGTATGTCTAGACGATTTTGTGTTGCAAGTCTTTGCAGTAGAATTTGAGGAGTTGTAGGATTTTGTATGGTAATTTCAGTTCTATGTTCGGACATTTTGCGCTTAAGGAATATGACTAGGATTGAAACTAGGATGGTAGTCGTTAGACCAAATGTGGCAAATGTGCTAGACTTAGCCAGTAGATTGAGGGAGCTTATTCCTTCCAGGTTCTGAACGTTATGTTCTTTCATCAGTTGGAGTGCAAGGATTTCTTTAAAATTGGATTGGTTGTGGGATAGTTGCAGCTAGCAGGAAGTGGTTTTACATTAGAAATTTCATATGAATTAAATATTTCATTTCTTATAATTATTGTATCGTTTCTTAATTTTATAATGAATGTCCCATTTAGGGTTTTAATCATATGATTTTTTGTTACATTGCCGTAAAATTGATTTAAAAAAATAAATTCATTTATTCTATCAATTTCTTTGATATGCTCATTATTAGAGTAATTACATTTATGTGGTTTATTTTTAATTAGATTTGAAATGCAATTATCATTGGAAATTATTTCTACTTCTGTATTTAAACAAATTTCTAAATTATTTAACATTGTTTTGCATTTAGTTTTTATTCCATATGTCTCATTTGGACAATTAATAATATTATCAAAATTCAATTTAACAATTCTTTTAATCATTTTAATTGGCTTAATGATTATTTTCTTATAGTTATCTTTTAGAGTTTTAGGTATTGAAATTACATAAATTATTAAATTTTTACTGTGGGCAATTTTCGTGTCTGCTATATTTAATGCCTGTTCAATATTATCATATGGTAATTCTTCATTTTCTAATATATTTTTTATTATTTTGATTTCTGGTGAAGCAAGTAAAATGTATTTAATACGTTAACTTTTGAGAGCCAAGCTTAAATTATTTATTTTTTCTTTTAACAAATCAATTTTTATTTTACAATATTGAATCACTAACATTTGAGAGCTTTCACCGTTTTTAAATATTCTTATAATATCGTTATTTATCTTAGTTATATTGTTAATTCGTTCTATTACGTTTTTATTTATTACTAATTGTTGGTTGTTATTCTTAATTATTTTGTTCATGGTGTTAGTAAGGATTTGGAGGTCATCGTTATCGGGAGTTCCGGCAATCCATTTCCATGCCGAACCTATTGCGTTAATGGATCTTTTAAATTTGTTATTGGGAGTTATATTATTTATGGAGGTATGTAAGGATTGTATTTCTTGGATAAGGAAAGGACGCAAAATATGCTTAATCTCTTTATTACGTTATTTTCAATGTTATTTAGAAGTATTGTATATTCCGTCAAGTTTATTATGTGGAGTATTTTGAATGTTCCGGTTTCGATTTTTGCAAGTCCAATTTTTAAAGTGATGACTTCCGATTGAGAGTAATATAGTATAGGAAGCTAAGCCAGGTTGTAGAGGGATTATTATAAGGGCAAATCTTGGAATTGAATGAAATGAAACTATTAGTTCCTTATATTGCTTTTGTGTACTTGTTTTCCTGACATTGTAGTCACTGTTGTATTTTGGTTTTCCCTTACTGTCTCTTGTTGATATCTTTTTGAAAGTTTTGTTCCTAATTGTTTTTTTTGTCTGACGAAAACTTTTTCGCCAGGGTTGTACGTTTCGGGTTCTTTCCTATTTGTGTTATGGTATTCTATATCTCTTTCTTGTTTGTGAATCAGTTTTCCATAATTTTCTTGTCTGTTCTTTTCTTATTCATTAGATCCAGGAGGGTAAGGTCGTCCGAAAAAAAAATCAACCGGTTTCTTTTGTGTAGTGGAGTGGATTGAATGATTATACTCATTAACTGCTGTTTCCATGAGTTCATGTAGGTTTCTAGAGGGATACTCTTGTTTGAGGCATCGGATTATTTCAGCCAAGGTAGAATGGAATCTTTCGATTTGACCATTTACTTCGCTTTTGTAGGGAGGTGCGGTAAAAATTTGAATATTTAGCTCATTTTCAAGCATGAATTTAATTGATTGGGAGTTAAATGATTTTTCATTGTCAAAGACTATGGATTTGGATACACCAAAGTAAAATATTATCTCCCTTAGGGGTTTACGGATATTTTCGATGATTTTCCCATCTATAGGTTTGACGACTGCGAGTTTTGTAAATTTGTCTATTGAGGTCATGAATTTAGAATTTCCTGTGGAAAAAATATCAATATGAATAATGTGACCTGGATAAGTGGGGATTGGAGTTTTCCCAAGATTTGGTTTATTGTGTTGACGGTCGTATTTGCATTCATTACAAATCTTGCACAACTTTACAATGTACTGATTTTTTTTGTCATTCATTGTTTGAATGCGTTAATTTGCTCTTTGTTAAGGTTTAATAATGTTTTTTTTTGGGAGTACGTCCCATTTCTCCTCGTAGAATTTCTGTTAAGGGTTTCGCAATTTCAGCATAGCCTTGAATAAATTTACGATAGTGCCCTGTTGCTCCTAGGAAGGAACGAAGGTCGTGTAATGTTTTTGGTTTAGGGAATTTGGCAATAGCATCAACTTTTTGGGGATTGGTACTTATACCATTTTGACCGACAACTATGCCGAGAAATTTGATTTCTGCTTTGATAAAATCGCATTTGTCAAGTTGAAATTTAAGGTTTGCCTTTTCAAGGGTACTAAAGACGATGTTTAAGTTTTCAAGATGTTCCTCGATAGTTTTTGCGAATATAATAATATTGTCGATGTAAACGTAACATCTTATGCCGATATGTTCGCGAAGTATATCATCTAAAGCCCGTTGGAAAATTGAGGGTGCGTTTCTAAGACCGAATGGGAGCCGTGTAAACTCATATTTTCCGTTATTCACAGAGAAGGCTGTCTTTTCGGTATCTGATTCCTCGAGAGAAATTTTATTGAAATCTGCTCTAAATCAATGGTAGAAAAATATTTGTTGGTCAGAATTGTATTCATGTCGGGGATTGGATATTTATCAGGTATGATATCTTCATTAAGTTTCCTGTAGTCTATGACCATGCGATATTTTTTTTGTTCCTGAAGCATCAGCTTTTTTTGGAACAATCCATACTGGGGAATTGTATGGTGATTTGGAAGGACGTATGATACCGTCTCGAAGTAATTCTTTTACTTGTTTATCTATTTCGGATTTAAGCG